>VMBQ01005445.1:4858-38255 GCA_007657795.1 Dreissena rostriformis | reverse complement strand
ATTATTATTATTATTATTATTATTATTATTATTATTATTATTATTATTATTATTATTATTATTATTATTATTATTATTATTATTATTATTATTACAGCTGGAACCAATCCCAGCAGCTTATCCTCCCAACCAAGGCCTATGACTCTGGAGCTGCTCTTGTCCGTCGATCTACCAAAGACTCGAGATGATGAGAAGGAACCTTTCCTCACTGGACTGCACTTCTTGCCGGATGGGAGGCTAGTAGCCGTGGATGGCATGAACTGGAAAATGTCCAGTTCATGCCATCCACGGCTACTATCATACTAAATGAGCAACTACAGAGACTTGGAACACCGTACAAGTTCACGGGTACCCCATATTGCGTACTATGTGTGTCTCATGATGCACTTTGTGTAACGTTTTGTGACGAAGTGTATCTCATGTCAGTGAGTACAGACAATACCATCAGACTAACAAGAGCGATCAACACATCATCCAAGTACTTCTCTATATGCTGCATGTCTCCATCTCACATGGTCGGGAGTACGTACGATGATCCCCGCCCTGCCAGAATGTTATGAGTGGACGGGGTGGAGTCTGACTTTGATCACTTGGCGTTTCCTAAGAAGACGTACAAATTAGATGAAAGTAGTAGCACGTATGTCCAGTCAAAGAACACGTTAGTACTGACTGACAGGTTCGCTCACACAGTGCTCATGTACGACACCGTGCAGGGCACATCTAGAGCCGTCACTGAGGACAACATAAGGAACCTCGAGGTGTCTGTGTAGGTACTGGTGACACGGTACTGGTGTGCAGTAAGAAAAAGAACTCCATCGTGCACCTGAGTATTGATGGGGACTTACTCGGTGCATACCCCGTGGATATGTGGTACCCGCGCAGCATATGTATGTCTAAGGATGGCACAAGGCTGGCTGTGTCCAACTGCGCTGAAGGCAACAAGAAACTTCACTTGTACAAGATATTACTGGCAATAAGTTAGGTGACTAGTAAGATGTTATCCATGTGATCATGCGTTCTACAAACTTATTACATATTGACGTGCGTGTGTGTGGATGTTAAATCAACTCGGAATACTTTTCAGATTAATTAAAATTGAGTAGTGGTGTTAATAGGTTTAATTGGTTAAGAATTTCGACAGATTTTGTACTGCATATGTTTTGCGAATTTGTTATTATATACATTGTGTTTAAATGCATAACTACATAAATAGTATATATGTTTGACAACATTTTATCTGGAATGTGTATGCAATACTATTTTACATGAAACTATACTGTTGTGTAGTTAAATATTGGTAAATGTATATTATTTTTTGGAAATCTCTCTAGAGCTGATCATATGTATTCTTCATGTCATTATAGGAAGTTAACGTATATTCAAAATAATTATTTTTGTGTGTTAAGCCCTCATAAGCCCGAAGTTCTATAGATATAAAGAAGAAAAAGTATATATAATGTAATTTCCAGCGTGTCACGTCTGTCTGTCAATAGCCTTCGAAGTCTTTATCGCTCCAATGTAAAGGATAAAATATAAAAAGTTAATTTCAGTTGTTGTTGGTGTTGTTTTTTTTTCTTCAAATAAATTAGCAAAACGATAATTCCAAATTAATAATATAAGATTTGAGTTCTATTAGCTGTGTTATAATTTTAAAATAAACCAAAACTTGTAATTTGTAACACTTTTTTGTATTCGTCAATTGCCGGGGCAACACACGTTTTAATTTAAAACCTTCTTATATTTATCGTATTGCGCAGACACAGACCCATCAATAAAAGTGCGGAGAGTGATTAACCGAGAATTCGAATAAGGTATTCAACCCATCATACTCAATTTTTAGAACCTAACAAATCATATTATTTTCTTGCATTGTCTTGTCGGGTATTCATATTTAGATTCATTTATAAAATGTTAGAAGACTTTACCGTTTTGTTTTTCCAAATATAACATGATAATTATCATTCCGCATGTGTTGCTATAAACGGGAAAAGTCTTAAGATATAGATAACTGTATCAGTCCAATACATTATTAAAATGTGATAAACTGATAATAAATATACATTTTTGAATGGGAATGATAAATTAGATATATATAATGAAAATATTGACCTTAAATGACTTCACTTAATTTATATAGAAGTATTATTATTGGAAAATTGCTAATGATATTTGATTTTGATGAGAAGGTTCATGTTCTTGTATCTGATATCAATAAACAAAATCTATAATGTTTTAAATTAAACCGTATCAATTTTTTTCCTTGCGCGGAAAATTATTGCATTTTTTTTTAAAATAAGAATGGTAAAGGAAATAAAATATGCGAACAAAAAAAATACTATTCGCATATATCTATTTACACTGTCAACACGATGCAGCCACGTGTTCCAGAAGTATCAGAACGTCGTAGATGAATGATGTCAACACATCTATGTTGCAAATGATCTCAAACAAAACCACATGGAAGTTAAAATTGCTTTCTTTAGCCGTTGTTTGAGACAGTATAATTATAAATGTGTTGCGATACATGTGCGATTGAGTGTTTAGAGTAACATTCAATATACCTGTTTATTTTTATAATAATTTATACATAATTCAGTATACTTTAATGACATGTTTTAAATGTATGAATTTTCAATACAAAATAGCTTAATGTTAAGGTAAGCTATCCGTTTAAAACAAGTCTAACTTACGAAACACATACCTTTAATTAAAGGGGTATATCGACTGTTTTCCCGGAATTAGAGACATGCCTTCTCGGTACAATCACACGATACAAAGGTTTCTGTGGTCGAGGGAATGATGGTCGATTTTTCTATTTATTTATTTATTGCAATTTAGGGGACACACTTTTGGAACATAGCTGCAGGTCCAACCATTATTTCATAAATAGAATTCTTGATTACCTCAAGCATTTCCCAGAGGTACATACCAGAGATGCAAGTTCGCATAGGATATGTGATTAAGTTTGAATAATTGATTATGAAGTATGATTTCATTTCCCCCAATGTATTTCAATTATCGGGAACATCTGTTGTGGTCATCATGAACATATTGGTCTATTTCTGCTGGGACATGTGGTACATGCATGAACGATCCATCCAATCAACAAGAATTATTCGAATGGCTGGGTTTAGTAAATCGGGAGAAGAGTAACAGTCAACCAATCAAAATTGTATAAGGCCAGATTTGTTATCTTTGAATTTTCATTTTTGGGTAGATTGAGGAGTCCACGTTTAGCCAGTGACGAGAGAAGTTGAACTTTCTTGACGTGGCGGCCATATTGGCCGCCGCGCTGTTAGATTGTATTTCACGAACATTAGCAAGCGTTGTATTACTATTAGAAAATTTTTCAAAAGAAATAAATCGCGATGAAAAGAGAAATGAACTTTGTTGTGTTCTTGTGAGTTCCCTAAAAACAATAATGTGTTATTACGTCACAACTTATATAGATCTAACCATTTTTTTTTGAATCACCTATATTATTTCTTGTTATTATTTTACATTACGAAATACGGAAAAAACACTTCAGTTTATAGAAGAGCGTTGTTTATTCTTATATAAACTCGCATAATGTGAAAATTCATTCATACAACTCCCCTAACCTTGATCGCGATAGATCGACTCCCTATGGATTTGTCCGACTAATATTCTTATTAATAAAACAACTATTAAGTGATTTAGCCTTCGTCATTCATCGCCTTGTGATGGTATTCTGATAAAACAAAATCAAAACCTTTATCTAAAATCGTGATCTGAAGTCGTGCTCACGTAGCTCATTAGTTTCAACCTATTTATTTTAGCTCGATTGCATCGAAAGCCTATGGCGTATTTGAAATGCTCTCTAGTCCGTTTCCTGGGACAAGAACCAGTACTTGGTGTCTATGGGGGAAATCTAGAGAAACGCTCCCACAGTGGCGATCGAACCCATGACTTCCCGATCGCTAGGCGGACACCATATCCATTGCGCCACGGCGATTAAGCGTGAGTCCAAACGTAAACTTCAACACTACATCCAATTAATACTGAAATGATTGATTCGGTATTATTCGCAGAATGTACAACAAAATGTTAATAATTGTATATTAGAAATTGAATGTTTATTGTCTTATTTCAAAGATTATTCATATTATTTTATATATATTTTTTGCAGCAAAATGATCAAAACTCTACATATGTTAAAAAGATCAGAACCGACATATAAAAGTATGCATGCAGTTTATATGAGTGTACAATTTCATCAGTATAGCAGCATAGGGCATACAAACGTGAACATAACTAAATATTCCGTTAAACACAGACGTCACGTAGGCCAATATTGTTTCCTTTACGGAAAGTTTTGTTTAAAAATTGGGGAAGGGATACTGAAAAATACAAATAAAAATCAATTTGAATAAAATCAACAAACAGTAAAGAAGGCAATTGCAATCATATGAAAGACAAGCAAGTTTTAAATTTGAAAAAAATAAATATTTTGATATACTTTGTACAGTACTTTTACCGATATTTTCTCATAATTATTTATATCACTTTCCATAATGTGCTATGTATAATAAACAAATATCAAAATAATACTTTTAAAATGAGCGTGTTTCAATTTATTTTAATATTTCTTTAGTGAAAAAATAGTATAGTGACAATTCTTAAACTAAAGCAAACATGCTGGCCTGACGTTGCCTATTCGGCCTTGCTCAGTGTGGCCATACCACGTGGTCCGTGACGTCATTTTGCCGTTAGCACGTCAAGTAGAAAATTGTCAACATTGCCTCCGCTAAGAAACTTCAAATCCACGTAACTTAGTATCTTATTATTTACTCTTTTTTGACAAAATAAAGCGCATGCTAAGGGTAAAGTTGAGCACAATTCATGGTTATATAAATATTTGACACCTGATGAATAGTTTAGTCTATCATTCGAGGCAAATTCATAGTTTTTACGTTACAATGCACGAAAGCACGACAGGCACATTTTAAATCTTCCAAAATAACCGTTTTATATTCCTTTTTGCAGTGCACTCATAATTATATGCGGACGTGAATAATTCCATATACAATGTGTTTTGTCCGAAAAAAAGCAACGAAATTCAAGGCAAGCACGACAAGTCGATATTCGGCTAATACGACCAGTTGTTATAAATTATGTTTCTGAGGCCGTGTTATTGTCGAGTCAATAAAAAAATGTAATTAGTGTACGTATAGGATACATGTGATTATTATGCTTATAAATTATTACAGGTGAAATGCACACAGAGACGCAAAGAATTATGTATGTCGTTATTGTGGCAAAGACTTCGCAACGCAAGCAGATTTGGATGCCCACTCGACCAGGGAAGAGTGCACTCGAGAGATCGAGTGTGAGATATGTGAACACAAGACAAGTACTCGGGCTCATATGCGAGAACATATTAAGACACATAGTGAAGAAAAACACATGCCTGCAGAGTGTGCAAAGCCGCCTACAAACAAATCAGCTCACTGTGCAGGCACTACCGGCAGAAACACAAATAACGTGTTTAACGTGTTTTGTTCTCAACCCACATGTGTTCATGAGTAAAAGTTAACGGTTTGCCGTTATTATTTTCATGCAGTTTTTACGCTTTATATTTTTGTTACTGTTGTTAGGTTGATCTCCCAGACCTTAAATACCACATGCAACATTCTGAAATACTTGGTTGTTCCGTATTACTATTACGACTCAAACTCACGTCTACATTTAAACTGATGTACAATTAAGGGCCCTGTTGCCAGGTCTTTTAACCTTTACCTAAACTAACTATTAAACTAACAGTCGCTATTTTTAATAGATGCAGTTACTAACATAAAAACATGTTAAAATACCTTAAGCTTAAGTTTTGTATTTTAATATGTATATAAGAAATTTAACATTTTGTTTATTTTATTATATTCGCATTTAAAGTTAACATGGTGTTTTTCTTAACGATTGTTAATGTTTTCAAGTCTGCCTCCCCGCATTTTGTGACGTATGTGCTAAATACGCTCGTCATGTTTTGTATTAGAAATGACATTCAACTGTCTGGGATTTACCCATGCTTTAATAGTTGTGATAATAGCTTTGCCTTTATCATCATATATCATCAAATCTCAGTCATAATTACAACTTGATGCTTATCTGTTCATACCACGTTGTTCGAAAAAGTAATTTACTTGTTGCGTTTCTTCAAACAAAATTGTATTGTATTTGTTGTTAATGCTACTGTTATATTATTGCAATTGTCATGTACATGTGATTTTATGGTGCCATTTAATATTGTTTCATTTAATAAAATTAATAATAAAACGTTCAATTCGAAATGTTCATTTCTCAAATAAAATAAATGAAAACAAAACAAATCGGTTCAAAATGTATGCAAAATCCGTGTAATTGATAATCACAAAGATGGGGCTAATCTTCGTACATGGAGAAAAACTCACGAAAAAAGCAAAGGCAAATGGTATTGATTTGAAACACACATGATGCGCATGCATTATGATATATTTTATTGTCTGTGTTATCTGAAGTCCAGCTACTTGATTGCAGTCCCTCTAAAACAAGGAACTTTACAGAAAGAGGGTATCTGATTTAATTTATTTCATGTCGAGTTCAAGTCTATCAGTAGGTAACAAATTGATCTCGTTTCTTCTCGAACTTTCCCGCCTTTGGTGGAGACATAGTTTGCAAAAATGCTTCCATTGTGGACAGTGTGATGAGTAAACATTATGCATGTTGTGTTCATATTTCAATCTATTAAATAATTCATCTTCGGTTTTGATCCAAGATGACATCCACGTTGGATATTCGTGTTGCTGACGTCTCGTCTCGTCTTGATACGCTTGCTTCACTTTCCGAGTTTGATTGTTGGTTTTGGTCTTATGATTTCTACAAAAGAAATATAAATATTGTAAGAAAACAAAACAATTAAGTTCTTATTATAGTTCAAATATGAACAATATTCATTTTTTTTTTATGTTTTATCTTTTTTATTTACCGGTACATCACAAACAAGATACGTTTGTCGGCATGTTTTTAACTTACCCTTTTGCGATTGTTTTGAATATATAGGCAACATGTTTTATGTATATCAAAAAACTTGGAAAAGGTGTATTTTGAGAACGCTAGATTGCAAAAAAAGTAGACGGAATTATATTTGCAATGCGAACTCGGCACAAAGGTCAATATCGGTCGGGTAATACAAAACGTTTTGCGCTTAACCGCAAAACTGTTGGTTTGATGCATTTTTTTTATTGTATGTTTTCAAGTATGTATGTGTCAAAATTAAACCGTATTCTATTGCAGTCAAATTTTCATTGACACGTTAAACTGTAATTAACTTTGACGAAGAGTCTTATTTATTGTAACATGATGTATAAATGTCGATTCAGTAGTGATTTATAAGTGCAGATTGTGTTCATTTGTTCTGTTTAAACACCTTAACACGTTACTTTTATACATTATACATGGCTGTAAACGCGCGCGCGCGCACACACACACACACACACACGCACGCACGCACGCACGCNATATATATATATATATATACTTGTTCATATATATTATACACCATGGTAATTTACATGAAACACGTGTATGCTACGATTTAATAGATTCCAAGAATTTGTTTTTACAGTAATGCAGTTGTTGACATAAGATTCTCAACGGTGGGCGTTTGATATTTGATATTAATACTCTGTCACATTTCCATTAGTAGCTCAGGTGCTCTGATCCATCAAGAATCCGTAAAAAATGCATTTGCTACATAAATATGCAATATTAGCTTAATATTAAGTATGTGAAGGTCCAACTGCTTGTTTTTTGTATATAAAGCAACTGAATTATGAACAGATCAACACATACATCACAACTCCAAAATTGGAACAGTCAAAGCAAAAACATAGGTTTTAAATTAAAATTAGTCTGCAACTTGTTTACATATGATATCAAAACCTCTGTCTGACTGCAATTTGATATTAAACTTCCGTTGTTGATTTGTTTTCATGAATATATTGATTGAGTGCACAATGATTTATTTGCCCCATGCTTACATGCTGAGCGTTGACCTATGTGTACTTAGTTAAGCGAAACAGGATTTGAGCAGCGCTCTAGGGAAACGGGGCTTTATGCACGTGGGTAAAGTTTTCTCGTTTATAGTCCACACAGGCTAATCAGCGACGGAGCTTTCCGCTTTTATGGTATACTTTGTTTAAAGGAAGTCTCTTCTAATCAAATATCAAGTCTCAGCGGAAAGTGACGTCCCTCATTAGCCTGTGCGGAATGCACAGGTTAATATTGTCCGACATTTTTACACACATTCATTAAACCCCGTTTTCACAGAGCGGGGCTTATTTGTTCTTGGCGTCCTGGCAGTGCCTTCGTATTCGTTTTTATTCCCGTAATAATTATGTCAGAAATGAGCGTATTCGGATTAATATGGATTTATTAATACTGCAGTGCAAGCGAATATCATTATTCAGTGCCACATTTCCTATGACAACGGAAGTCATAACCTTATTTCAAATATATAATTGGAATTAATTCTTGTTCGAAAAGTACTTCGTATTATTTCTGGGACATTATTTGACAAATGTGACTTACAACATCATTTGTACGCGCCGATGCCGAACGTAGAAGTAGACGACGCCTTTAACCATAACTTTTTGATTTATGTTCTTTCATACTGGTCTTTATCTCGTGTATGAATAATTTGCTTGTGATCATACCATGCGTATCCGACGTTTGTGTTATATGCATATATTTATATTCAACGTGTCAGTATAAGTGTTGCTGCAAATAGATATCGCGCACAATCTCATTGCATCATTAACAAAAGTAATTACATTTGCTCATTGTTTTGATATGACATTTAAATAAACGTTTAAAATGATTTTCAACTTGTTTTTGTGGTACTGATCTGGTTGCATAATTGATCAAATAACGTCTCGTTCTGGATAAACTGGGCTTAATGCATGTGCACAGGCTAATTTCGTTTAAAGGAGGTCTCACGAAAACCCAGTGTAGGCGGTGTGTCGTCTTTGATAAGCCTGTGAATATTAGGTCATGAATAACTTCCAGTTTGCCCAGAACGAGGCGTATTAAATGTGACGTAAACATAGCTGTCCGTAATCTTTGAAAAGAAGAGTAATTATATGTTTGGGTCAATTGACCCTTTCCGCCAGGGGTCGGGTGTGGGTGACATACTGATCGAGACAAACCTTCAGGTTGTAAGAACAGTTACTCTATTCAAGTGAAGTTGTCAAACAGTTCATACACAAGTCATCGCATGTGTTATTGTTCGTGTAAGGTTTGTGACATGTGTACAATATAACAGATATATTTAATGAAGGTCTTTCGCTCATTTTCTATTAAATCATGTATCAAAAAACATCACCTAAGTTACTTTAAACGTCACTTCAACTTGCTAAATATTGTTTTACGTCAACGTTTTTAAAGTACTCTCCATTGAAAACCATTCCCTGAAATGAAACATCTATTATTGGTTATCTTAAATTGCGGCCTGCAATGGGATAGAAAGCCCGTGCGTGCGTTAAAATAAATATCCAGAAGGAAGCTCGTAATCACACAAACAAAGAAGTCGCATGTATTGGGAGGGGGTGGGGTGGGGGTGGGGGTGGGTACCTGCTGTGTTTGGGATAACGTGCATGTTTCACACAGTTTATTGCAACTTGTGTATTGAAACTGAAACAAGACTTGTTAACCCTTTCCACGAAATGAAATCTGTCGAGTTCGACTCGCCGCATTATCTGCTGGAATGCATCCTTCCAGGTGTGGATCTTGTGCTTTTTATCTTGCGTATCCGATGCGCACAAATTGTAAGTTTACCCTCCTGTATTTTAAAACTACATTTGAACCATGCACTATTGTAATAAAATGCATTCTTATACATAGCACACCGACTTTACGAGTGAGATTCTCTACACCAATTCTGTTTTAATGTTGCGAAAACATACTAAATCAACACTATTGTCTTTGCTTATTATCTTAAATTAACAAACTGTCTGCGCGCATCTCTCAGAGGATGAAATTTACGGTGCATACCATGATTTAAGCTTACTGGTAATTATGAATAGAATAATAAAAAATGTGTCTCCGCTGCGTTATGTCTCTTAACTGCCATACTTTATCATTTATGATTTTGGTCCTCCTGAATTTGCTTTAAATCTGTTCATTAATTTGTCCGCAATTGCCCCGTAAAGAACACTTAAATGCATTGTAACTCCTTTGTAACGCGACATCGTTTACATGTGAAAATGATGAAACTCGCATCGATTCTAAAATATCTGTAAACGTGTATATACTCGGATACTTGTAAGTTATAATAATAGTGGAAATAAAGTGTCAAGTGGGCTGAGACAATGGTGTTTCGATGTCTGGAAGGCTGATTTCATACGAGATTGGAGCGAGTTCACAGATGTACACTAGAACGTTCCTCCGTGTTCGTTTTGTATTTGTACGAGCACTTAGTTATTGACATAGGGAGGTTTTTGACAATTAATATTTGTAGAGAATCGCTTCCGATAAGCTATTTTCGTTAAACATATTTTGTTAATGATAAGTCTCTACCAATACATACCCTGGCAAATAACTAGCAATTCATGCTTAATCCTTTAATATGTTAGTAGCTTGTCGGTCGATAATTACCTTTTTTTAAATTTCTAAAAATCATTATTTCAGATTTGAAAAATGGGTAATAATCATCGACATTCAGCAAACATGGCATTCTGCATTCAAAGTTGTGTATTGATACATTTTACTTATATGCATATGTATACATTAGACGACCTTTTACATATTCCTTTTGTACTAACAGAGCACGCATCGTGCACGTTTTGGAAATAAAGCATTTTGCCATAATTCTAAGAATTGTTCACGGAATCTACAAAGTAAGTCATTTTTACATTGAATATAATTTTACATAAATAACCACATGTTTTACCGACTATTGCATTTTACCTTTGAATTGACACGTGGTATTTCTAGTCATTTTGTATTTTTGTATAGACTGACAACTAGGCATGTGTTCACTGATCATACGCTGTTGACTGAGGCATATTATGCCGTTTTTTTCTCATTATTTTAGTACCGACTGTGTAATTCAAACGTTAAAATGAACCATAATGACAATAAACGTGTGTAATCTAATGACTCACTTACATTAATTACACTGAACACCAAATATATTATATATAAAAGCATTAGCAGAAGTCTCGAGACTATGTATGTTTTTGTTTCAAACAATACATATTTTATTTTATTTGTTGCAGACTTACATTGTTTTAGAAGAATCCAGATTTAGCTTTAATATTTCAAAACACGAGATCAATTAAAACCAAATCTTAACGTTGCTGATACCGGAAGTACTTATTATATGGTATAAATGGTATATTATGCCACCACGTCTTAACACAATACGTTCAAACCGAGGCCAATGTTCCGTGTTGTCTCCTTATTGGCAAATATTCTTAGCTACGTCTATTAAATAGAAGTTTAACTCTGTGAATGTATCACTAATTATCTTTGATGTCACATCAAAGGTATAATAGTTGTTGCAAAAGGAAATTGAGTACATTAACATTATTGAGATCTAAGGAGTATATCCATTTGTATTTTCAAGCTCTAAGGCATAACATTAACATACGTACACGCATTCGTAATATATGTGGATGTATTTGATTGCAACTTCCAGTTTCTTTCCCAAACATCCGCACATAAATGTATGCGCAGGCAATCATTCAACATTTGTTTTTGTTTTACAATCGTATTTAAAAACGGACTGAATGGATAACCCACAATAAGAATACAGTGAACATGCGCACTCTTATAATAGTTCGTTGTTGTTACACAACATTATACTTTACAAACTATGCCCGACGGGAAGTGTAGTTGGTTAAGCACTGAACTTCATGTCCAAAGATCGCGGCCCGGTCATATGTCTTGTTTGGGGAATAATAATGCAATTACTTATTCAACCATTCTTACCCAACATCTGATGTACGTATTTCAGTTGTCAGTTACTGTTATATGTGTCGCGTTCTGAGAAAACTGGGCATAATGCTTGTGCGTTAATTGTCATCCTAGATTAGCCTGTGCAGTCCGTACAGGCTTATCAGGGACGACAATTTCCGCTTTTATGGAATTTTTCGTTTAAGTGATGTCTCATCTTAGCGAAAATCCAGTTTAGGCGGAAAGTGTCGTCCCGGATTAGCCTGTGCGGACTGCACAGGCTAATCTGGGATGACACTTTACGCACAAGCTTAACGCATAAGCAGTACGCCCAGTTTTCTCAGAACACGACACATATGTATATGTATTTAGTTATCAGACAGACAGACAGACAGACAGACTTTTTATTCAAGACTTGCACATAGTACATCGTCTAAACACATATATTTACAAATAATATGTCAACATGTTAAGACATCCATATTTCCGTATTTTGTGAAGAAAAAAAAACAAACACAAAACAAACAAACAAAAAAACATCAAAAAATCAACCGTTAGGAAAAAGGTGTTAACATAAATGATCATACTATTTCTATAGTGAAGATGAGCAAATATTGAATATGTTTTTTATTTTTCAAAACATATGTATGCAGACGAGATTAACAGTTTTTTTAAATAAATACAATTATTTGCTCTAAGTTTATTTTAACACAGCTAACAATTTCGAAATAAATGCCTATAACATTTGCTGCAATTGATAAATTATAATAATTGTTCCATTTGTATCCCTACATAAATAAATCAGCAAACATTAATTTGTATTCGATACATCACGAGCATTTACATTTTAAGACCGCATGGTAAGTGATTCTTTTATAAAAAAGTGATATTTTAATAAGTTCTGCTCTCTTACGGGATTTAAGTAATTCTAAATATTTATAAACTGATGGCCTTATATAGTATTTACTTTTGATATATTTTGTTCTTATTGTTTGGTATCTGGAGCACACACATTCAAAATGATATTCATCATCTATATCGTTTGTGTTACAAATTAAACAGTATCGTTCCTGTCTTGGTGTATTATTCCTTGCATATCAAAAAATAGAACCTGAGACTTTTTGGGAGAACATCCAGATATATTTTAATACTCTAACGTTTGTTTAAATTGCATATAGATTTCTAAAACAGCTCTTTTCTAGGGTACCAAACCATTATTGTTTAAAGGTGTCAATTACTCGTTGTTAAAAAAAAATCTTAAGGGTTAAAAGTATGAACTTTATTAAAAACATCCGCAAAACCATGATTTTCCAACATCAGCATACTATTATATACCCAGCTACGGTGGCCTTTAGAACAGTTATAAAGTGATTGTTCGTAAACCTTTTTTTAAATAATATTTTCTGTAGATACAAGCTTAAACAAATAATTTAACATACGGATGTACCTATTTACATATAGTTGGTATCTACAGTTAGGAACCTAAATTTGTCAATCGGTCCACTGACGAAATTGACGAAAATTAATGTTTGACGAATAATAATGGTTTCACAGTAATATTCATAAGAAAATATATCGTACTTTTTACATCTATTTAAGGCTTTAATAATATATATCCAATTTAGTTAACCTTTTATATCGTTTTATTACATTTAAACATATCGTTTTGATGATGTATGTATTCAGATTAATACTTGAAGGTGGGATGTTTCCTACGTTCGAATCATTGCTTAAATGATCCATTGCACACGCACATATCTTTATAAGGAAGGCTAAATGTATCTTTAAACTTATTAATGTTTGCCATATAATATTACGAATATTACACTGAAATCAAGAAATGTTCGTGTCATTTCATACCGTTGTTTGACCAATGCATACCGTTGTATAGGGCACACTGCACTAAGTCCCGCATAGTTGAAGCTTAATATTTGTTTCAACGTTTTGTTTGTTGATGTAATATCTGTCGACTGAAGCTATTTTTTCAAATAGGACCAACACAAATGGCACAAGGCCAGAGTGAAATGATCAAACCTGTAGTGTCACTCTAGATTAAGTAAAATGNATATCATCCGTGCAAACATTAATTTTATCATGTATAATACAATCATTCTTTTGACCCACCCTACTGTTAAAATCTCCAAAAATATAGACTGCTCCCAAATTGCTGTACACGTTAATATCATGTTCTAATGCGTTAAAAAGGTCGACATTAAAAGTATTATAAATTGGCGAATCTTCACCCCAAATATATGCACCACATAGATAAATGTTTTGTTCAGTGTGAAAGAAATCTCGATCAAGCTTAAGCCAGACGATTGTATCGTAACTACTCTGAACTACTTCAATCCCATTTTTTAAATATTCCTTGTAATATAATATTAAACCACCACTACTACGTTTTGCATTTCTATGTTGATATTTCCTATAAAAATTATGAGAAACATAACCGTTTAATTCAATGTCAGAGTTTGCATTACACCAAGATTCATAAATAAAACAAATATCATTTTTACCTAATATATTAACAAATTCGGCACTCTCTTTTTTGTCCCTCGTTAGCCCGTGAATGTTCCAAGAAATAACTGAAAGTTCATCCCCTGAGTAGTCCTACTGGCTCACTGGTCGGCCATCGATATACAGCGTGTCATAAGCAATCCAGGCTTTCTTGCCATCCCTCTTTGCTTCCTTCATCTTAGGAACGAGACGCCGCCGTTTCTCCTGAATCTCCGGAGGAAACTGTTCAAAAACATTATAAGGCGAGCCTTTCAGCTCTGGCCACTGGCGCCTCACTTCCTCGCGATCCTTGAAGAAGGCAAACTTCACCACCACAGAACGCACCTTCCCTGTTACCGGATGCGATGGTGAGCGGTGTACACGTTCAAGTCGCATCGCATCGACTGCATTGCTGGCTAGCTTAAGCTTCTCCTTTAGGAAAGCGCGCAGCTTGGTCTCGGTGACCGCCGGGGGTTCATTTCCGGTAGAGTTGTCCTCCTCGATACCGCTGAGGATCAGGTTGTTCCTCATTGATTGTGACTTAAGATAGGCCACATCGTCGCTTAGCTGTTGTCTCCTCTTATCCATCTCGGAAACCCGTGAATCTAGGAGCCCTATACCTATATCAGATGAATCGACCTTGTCTTCGAGTCGCATGACCTTCTTCTCCGTGCGTTTGGTACGTTCATCAAGTGCCAACCATACCTTTTTCATTTCGGACTCGAAGCCTGACACCTTGCGCTCTAACGAATCTATGGCCCCTAAACACTTCTCCATTATCGCAAACTTATCGGTAATAAGTTTCATACAGGCCATGATATCCCGATTGGTAGGCTCATTGTTTCTTTCTGCCATCGCGGTCACAGACCTCCGGGCGTCACCGCTTTCGACAAAAACACTTGTATTAGCACTTTCGCAGTCACCAAGATCGTAGCTATCCGCATATAAAACGGCATTCACTTGTCCCAGCACGTTACTAATCGCGTTTTCGTCGGCCTCCTCAGACGGGCCTCTATGCTTTTGTTGTTATCCAGCGTACCTGGGCACAGTCTGAGTAGGTTAACTGACCTACTCAGAACCTACTCGTTGACAAGAACGATGCAAAATCAAAATAAAGCAAAACACAATAACAACTGACAACTCTTACAATATTGCAAACATGTTTATTGTAGAATCCAAACCGTCTCAAAGACGCCGTAATCAACATTACTTCATGATTTTGCGCGAAGATAATTAAATTACTAATTTGTTTGTTGTATGCTTTAAAGTCAGATTGTTTTGAATTTGCTTGTTGAGCTCAGTCAAATGCTGGAAAACGTTGTATTTGCTTTAAGTGTCGTTGGATTTGTATTCCCTTGTGAATCAACAATTGCTTGTAATGGAAATTTTAAATGTTTGCTTCATATCACATTTCGTCGTTCAAAAAATATCATAAACGATTTTTCATTTTAACACAATATTACCGTTGATGCCACACAATGTTTTCACGAAGTTTTATTTTATTGAAATTAATATTTAATGTACAAATATTCCACGGTAACGCACGTATTTTAGGGTTGAGGCATATAACTTAAGCATAAAAATATCATTTCTGAGGGATAATGTTTTATATCAAATGTATGTGTATGAACTGACGTTTTAAGGCGATGGGATTTAGATATGGCCTTGTTAGTCAGACCGTTCGTACGTCCATCTGTTCTTCCGTCCGCCCGTCAGTCTGACTTTGTTTGGACCTTAACTGAGTGCTGCCAGAGGGATGGGACTGCGTTATTACATATTTTGGTTAAGATATTTGCGACACAACCGGAGTTATGACTCCTTTAACAAAATACATACATTTTATGTATTTGACCTGTGTGTAAATATTGCTGCTATCAGACTGAATCGATATAACCAGCATGCGAACTTGACACCTTTATATATTGGTTTGGGTGATTCGAGACACCTGCGGAGTAATGGCCCCATTTTTGTTAACAAAAACAACAAGTTTAAATTGTGTCGCGCGTATCTTAAACAATATTGCTGCTAGGAGAATGATAGGTAATAAATGTATTAGTCACCATCCGAATTGCACACCTGTATATTTTTTGCCATTTTTTCACTTGTTCAGCGCGTTACTGAAAAATATAGTGCAGCTAGATGTTTGAAAACATTACAAACCTATTTACCAGCACATTTACTTACGAACCTCGATATTCACATTGAACTTCGTGGATTTTTTACACAAAGACGATTGTNATCCAATTATTATGCATATAAACTGGTCTAATTTTTACCGGATTTCAGTTTCTCTTGCATAAAAAATGCTAATAACACAGCTTAGGTGCAACGTTGTCAAGAATTTACGGAAGATATACCCGTTTCATAATTGCAAGAAATGTTTACTACTCACCAACTAACGTGTTGAGTAGCCATCAAGCGGTGACGTAGGCTTAAAATAGCCGAAAGAAAAATCAATTTTAATTCTATTTTAAACATCTTTTTACCAGCAGAAAGTAACTTATTAGATCAACACAAACGTTTTAACCATTTAGAAGAGACCTACTGTGTGAGTGATACCGGAAAACGTTGAAAATCAACGATATATTTTTGGTGACCTGAGTCACTTTCACTTTCACTTTCCCGAGTAAACAGAGATGTAAATAAACTGTTTGTTTATTAACACATTTGACTTGGAGGACACTGTATTTTGAGCTCAAAACAAGTTGTATTGTTCATTTGTTTATGGTAATGTCCAATAGCACATACATAAAGTTTGTTTGTATAACCTTTATAAATAAAATATGAAAAAAATATTTAGAAAATCGGTAAATAATTCCGGATCGTCACCTTAATAGGGCCTTTAAGGCAATGGCATGAACACGTATATTAAATATCGAATGTAATTTAGCAAACTATAACCAAATTGCAGGAGCTATTTATGTTATTAACCTAGTTTTGAGACATGTACTGCCATTCTTAGTCTTCTTTGGATTAACGTCGAGAAACGGATGATGTTATTTCCGTAAACGATCGCGAGCAGACGCACTTATGTTTGTATTCATGTTGACAAATACCGGGCTATGCAAACTGTATGACGAAGAATACACGTATGTGATACGAAGTTATCAAATAAACATATTGCAAAAACTAAATACAATATTGGCTGCATTTTGTTTATACAAGATCCAATAGATCATTTTAATGCAGAGACAAAATCGCAACAAACAGGTTTTTGTTTACAGGTTACAGTCTATGTTCTGACAATCAAATTTAGGAAACTGAGAGTCAAAATAAACATTGTTAGTAGGCCTGTTTAAGCTATTTATGACATAAGCTTTCCGAAAGTTATGTCCCCGATTGTTTTTTCACTGTTTGTAGAAGATTTGGAACTTATTTTACAAGATAGCACTTTGTCTGGCTTAAATACAGACGACATACCTTTAATGTTATTGTTATTTGTGGATGACATGGTTATTGTAGGTAAATCACCAGAAGAATTACATAACCATTTAAATAATTTATCTGTATTGTAATTCTTGTGGGCTAAATGTGAACACTTCTCAAACAAAAATAATGGTTTTTCGCAAAAGGGGTAAAATTCGACAAGATGAAAAATGGGCATATAATGGCCAAAACATAGAAATCGTCGACAATTTTAATTATCTCGGCACTGTTTTTAATTACACTGGTAGTTTCAACCTTAATCAAGAACACCTGGTTGGAAAAGCCCTTAAGGCGTTGAATATTTTACTTTACAAATGTAAGCAGTATGATCTTAAGCCGAAATTATTTTGTCAGTTGTTTGATTCTTTTGTTGGGTGTATTTGTTGCTTTGCCTCTGAAATATAGGGTTTTAATAGATCAAAAGAGATCGAACGCATTCATTTTAAATTTTGCAAAAGATTGTTAAATGTGAAAATAATTACATGCAATGCTACAGTTTATGGTGAGCTCGGCAGATACCCTTAAGATGTAAATAGATATGTACGAATTGTTAAGTATTGATTAAAAAATATTAACAGTAATACTATTATTATACAAACTGTTTATATTCAAGAACTAAATGATTGTAATAAAGGATTACAAAATTGGGCTGCAAATGTTAATTTAATGCGGATTTTCCTATTGTTTTGAGTCTGCGAATATAACTTATAGCCATGCTTTTGTATGTGAACTTAAATGCAGAATTATTGACACCTTTTAGCAAGAATGGTTTGGTAATATGAACGGAATTTAAATTTAAGATATGTATAGAATGTGTAAAACTTCTTTTGAATATGAACATTACTAAGATTTATTGCCCAAGAGTCTACGTTTATACTATGTAAAATGAAGGGCTTCTGCCCATCCCTTGAGAATTCAGACCGGAAGGTACACACGCAAAATATTCCCCGTGAAGAACGTTATTGCCTTTGTTGTAATCAACGGGACATAGAGGATGATTTCCATTTTATTTGTGTTTGTTCATGTTACTATTTACTACGACAAAAATATATTAAACGTTTTTATTACATGCACCCATCTGTTGTCAAGTTCCATAATTTATAAACATCAACATGAAAAATTGAAATATTTAATGTATGTAAATATACTACGGAAGCCCTAATTGTACGAAATACTATTTAAATACCACTAATTGAAATTAATAATGTTCTCAGCTTCGCTTGATCGAAGTTAATGTATCACTTTGCAGTCATGATAGTATGTGTATTATTGGTTTGTTCATTTTTTTTCTTTGTATCATATATCATGTGTACCATATTAAATTAAATGTAGTAGTTTGTCCTACTACCTTTAACATTATTATGTTCTTCTTTTTGAAATCGTTGTTGTTCTCTGCTCTCATGTTTTTTTTCGAAATTTCATTGAATTGTCATATATAATGTATTAGTAATTTAGTAACTTACTAAAGTATAATGGCACGTGACATTACTATATTTATGATTAGATGCATTAAAGACGATGCACTTATGTATACGTCTAATAAACTGTCTGTTGTGTTCTGTTCTGTTCCTGGTAGCATGTCGCTTGTTACATTCGTTCCAGTTTTGCACTTAATAACTTATACATTAGCTAGCACGGAAACGTTAAAAATAAAAAATAAATAGTTGTGTAATATAGTTGCAACCAAGAATTTGTTTCTGGTATAAAGCCTCAATCTTGTCGTAAGTCAATGGAGAAGCAGCTTTCGGTTTGTGACCTTTGCCTTGTCTCTTTATACTCTTGGACCTTGCTGCGAGGGCATCCCTCGATAGACTGAACTCGGGGCCAGTGTTCGACATGATCAGATATGGATACTGGTTGTGCTTTAGTTCCCTCTCTATGCTTGACATGATTTTTCTAATACTAGAGGGTTCGTTATCTGTTCCTGACTTAGTCTTGCATGAAAGAATGAAATTTGTCACATATTCATCTAAAATATCACCATCAAGTACATGCAGTTCTCTGCTCTCGCCTTTTAATTTCAGGAATTGTTTACATTTTTCAACATCATTTTTTTTTTCATTGTTGCTTTGTTTTCTTGTTCTAAAATACGTTTTTTAACCGTGCAAATGTCAATGTCCTCAAATTCGTCATTTAGTTCAGGAATCGGAATGCTGGTTACTTCATTAGAAGTTACGTTTTCAAATGTATCGTCAAGAATCTATGCATAGAATCCATACAAATTAATCAAATCTTCAAATGATACCTCAAGAACAATTAGATAAGCAATTTGTGATTCTATCGTTCCGTTTTCTTCATTTTTCCCGTTCGCTGTTTCGTTTGTAGTTTTAAGTGAGTTATCTTCCATGTCGTTTTGCATAAAATAATCCCATAAAATGTTAAATGTTATATTATCAATATTATCTTACATTTTTGTTATTTTGTTTAGAATGTTCACTTGTTCAATATTAATTTAAAGCAGACGACAGTTCTTCAGTATGTAATAGTTTTTTTTTCTTATGATTATTGTCATTGATAATAATTTAATAAAATAACAACAAAATCTACATTTTTCTTGTTTTCATTTGGTCAATATAATGCTAATTAAATATGATACATTTTAACGAGTAAATCGTCTATAAGTCTTAACTGCATTTGACCTTTAACCAGAGGTGAAAGGCCAAAAAAAAGTAGTCCCTATGTACATGTTCTAGGTGTGGCATTGTGTACACACCGGTCTTACTGACAATAACGTAGTGACGTCACCATCTATGTATAGAACATGTTTTTTTTGCTGTTCGTGTTGCATTTTGTGTTTATAATATATTTAATCTTGGTACCGAATTGTTTGTTTTGTTGAATCTGATTCGATTTTACTAAAAATGAATACTGCATAGTTGATTCCGAGTAGTATGACCTTCCTCCACACATGACTAGGTATGGGATCAACATAGGTGTGGGATAAACCTTATCTTTTCTGTATGGGTCTTATTGTGTTCTATAAAATCATTTAGCTGTAGGATAAATTATGTTCTATGATCACTCGTGAAATAAAATCGATATTTCAACGAATCCAACAAATGTACTCTATGCATTTGATTGCAACTTCCAGTTTCTCTCACAACCATTCGCACATACGCGCAGGCACTCCTTCAACTTTCTTTTTGGTTTTACAATCGTATTTAAAACGGACTCAATGGAGAACCCACTGTAAGAATACATTTTAGCCTCGCTCTGTGAGAAGGGGGTTTAATGCATGAGCGTTAAGTGTCGTCTCAGATTAGCATTAGCAAGACACTTTCCGCCTAAACTGGATTTTCGTCAAGAAGAGTCTTCCTTTAAAGGAAAAATACAATAACCGCGGACAGTGTCGTCCCTGATTAGTCTCTGCGGACTGCACAGGATAATCTTGGACGACACATTACGCACATGCATTAAAGTACCTTTTAACAGTGAGAGGCTCCTTAAAAAGTTGCACTCTTATAAAAGTTCTTTGAAGTAAAAAGCATTACACTTTACAGCCTTTCCCCGAATGGTAGCTCAGTTGGTTACGGACTGTACTTCATATCCAAGGATTGCGGTCCGGACATATGGCTCGTGTGGGAAATGTTCATGAAATTACTTCTTCAGCCATTCTAACCTTACCTCTGACGTAGGGATTGCATTTGTCAGCTACTGTTATATGCATTTATTAAACCAGCTTGCCTAGGCAAAGGCTGAGTAGGTTCACTGACCGTCGTGATGTTGAAAAGAACGGTGCTAAATCAAAATAAAGCAAAACACAATAACAACCGACAGCTGTTACAATATTGCAAAAATGTTCTTCATCGAATACAAACCGTCTAAAAAATACGTAATCCGGATAGTGCCATCTAAATTTCCAATTCTTTCATCATGGGCGACACACGACACACGAATGATACACGACAATTTGCGCGATACTCAAAGCGACGCACGATATTTTGCGCGATACAAAAAGGGACGCACGATATTTTGCGCGACACACAAAGCGACGCGCGTTATTTTGCGCGATACACGAAGCGACACGCGATATTTACCACGACATGTGACATCTTAGCTTGGTCTTGATATAACGGGTCATATATATTACATATGGTTGCATGTTTATTTAGTTGGGCGCAGTTGCCTGGCACCTTTAGATTTCGTGAAAATATAATATAAATACAATACACTGTTAAATGTATGGGTTATAAATCGTCTTTTATGAAACAATTACACGACTGTCATTAAATAATAACATAACAACTTATTAGTTAAATTCTACTTCCTGAATATCAATGAACATAATTACTATATAAATATAAAGTTCAAAAGGTATAAGCTTATTCAATGGTATGCGCTTTTATAAAACTTCATTTTGCAAAAAAGCCAATCGGAGATCGAAGTCATTCTTCCTGTTAGATCGTTGACGGCAAACAAGATTACACGTATAGTACAAATTTAACCCAATAGCAAAACAGGCAAGGTGTGTTGTTTACATATTTCGGTCAGACAATACAATCGGTGATCATATTTGGTAAATTAATTTTCAAGCTCGTTACATGTTATTACTTAATTGGTATAAAAACTATATTATTTTAAACAGATTTAAGGTTTTTAGGGCCGAATGCGTTTTATAATGTGATTATATACGCCACAAATATATTAAACAATCGAGACCCATGTGAAATTCCAAGACTGGCATCAAAACGAGCAAACCACTGACCGTGTGGTTCACGGTTTGATACGAATGACGTCAACAATGCGAAGAACTTTTCTGTTGCGAACATGCTTGTGTAATTTCTTGGTCCTTTACACACACTCATAGATCAAGTGGTTTCATACTTAAAAGTCTTACGAATTTTCCAATATAAGTGACCCTGGCAAAAGGTGTAAAACATATGATAACATCTACCTGGTTGTGTATATATAAGCCTAAATAACGCCACTGACAATCGCAATGTGACATCTGGAAAGTAATGTATTTATATTATGACGACAATTCGCATGACAAGCTTTCATGGTTGCAGGTTAAATACTTCAAGTATGTTTCATTAGTATTGTTATCATTATTATTATTATCATTATTATTTGTATTACTCTTCTTCAATTTACGTTACTTGTGTACTTAACAAAATAGTGTGTACATTACATTAATTTCATTTTAGTACAGCATATTGGAATGACTCTTTAAAAAGAACGTTTGCCATTGGTTTAACCGACACAGCTCTTTACTATGTCTTGATTATGGGCTAGAAGATCTGATACTGATTATCTCATCTGCGGTAATTCAACAATTGTTAAACATAATAACATGTGTCATGAACATAACAGCCCGAATGGCACCACAGATAAAGAAATTTGATTGGACAAATCGCAAAAAAGGAAGTCTAAGCGAATTATAAAAACAAAGGATATCGGTTACTAATTCGATTCAAATGAAGACTGATTATTGTCTTCCGCGGTTCTTATTTGCTAAAACCGTTAACTAATAGGCTTTGGTATGTTTAGAGAAGAAAATAACTTACCGTAATTCAAAACCGAGAACGACGTCAGTAAATGTAATACAGACGTATTTTATCTGACATGGACTATAACTTTCTTGTCGAGTTTTCTTTTGTCAATGTCTTATATAAAAAGAATCAGTGAACATCAATCGGGTAGTTGGATTAATTCAAACTATCACTTTTTAGGCTCGGTGTGACTTACGAGATTATAAATTGGTTATACTATCGGTCAGTGTGTGACAAGAAAATAGTTATTAAAGTTGTAGAATTTGATGAGGAACCAGGGACAATAAGAAGAATGGGACTGATGCAGATCGTGTGTTTGTCGCTCTGTTTGTTGGCAATTGGACATGCTGGTACGAATTTATTATATATTCGTTTTTTCTTCAGTTTTTTAGTTTACACAGCTTAAATGTACATTGTCTATTTCAATACGCGTGTCGTACTGAAAATTGCATTTCTTATGTGTTATTTATTTTTGTTCTCCAATTGTTTTTGACAGATACTGACATAGATCCTTGTTTGAATCACACGACACTTCGAAATCTTGGATCAAGGAATGAACTCTGCGTGCCTGGCGACATCGATCTGTATGATCTCTTGTGTGATAGCTACCTGCCGACGGATTGGTACATTACGGAGAACGAAGTGATGCTTAATCGTGAACCGAAGGCAGGAAGTTGTGGCGTTGACATTCCGCTTTGGTTGAAAGGTATTTGAACTAATCCATTTCCTGTACGTACTAAAGCAAATGTAAAATATCTGTTCGAAGTAACAGACTAGTAAAGCTGCTCAAAAGTTTATTTTTAATAAATTGAATGTTTACTCGACTCTATTATGTTGAAACTCAGATGAAATGCGTTCTAGCAACTGTTGCGAATGACGATAGCAAATTGATATTTATAATTTTAGTATATTGGTTTTTGTTGATTTTTTTTATTTATGAATATCTATTAAGAAACAATATTGTGTTTTGGCAGATTCATTTCCAAAAATGTCAGACGGAATAATGGATAGGGAGGTCTGTGTCAAGACAGACGGCGAAGCTTATATGGAAACAGTCCCGATTCAGATCAAGAACTGCTCGTCCTTCTATGTGTACAAGCTGCAACGATTGCTAAATCATCTCGGATGCCCTGCTGCCTACTGTTTCGGTAAGACTGACCTCATTTGTGTATACCAAATATCTCACAAGTTCTGAAAATGTGCGATATGTTTTTCTGAATGTTATACTACAATATGTTTTTATCAATTTAATACTCAAAACAATAATTAAATATTAAATTATGGTGAGCATTTTAAACAATTGTAATATTATTTCCTTTTCGAATATTGAATACCAGTATCCAATGATGTGTGTCGTGAAACGAAAACTCCCACTACACTGACGACATCTCGCCCTATCTCCACCAGCGACGGACAATACAAGACATGTATGTACATTTTGAACCTACTCTGCACCTACTATAGCTTTGCTGTATGTAGATAAGAAATGTAACAGATTACATATGTAACACATGTGAAAAATGTCACAGAAAATGACAAGCGCGTGAAATAATCCGTCAAAAATGTAACGCGCACCAATCAAATTGACTGTCTACCGATTGTCTTTTTTAACCAAACCGAACATATTTAAACCACACCAATTGTTTTTTGGACTGATGAGGATTCTTATGTTGCTTCTTACATGTATGATGATGATTCTAATGATTCTTATGATGATGATGATGGGGAGAATGATGATGATGATGATGATGATGATGATGATGATGATGATGATGATGATGATGATGATGATGATGATGATAATGAGGATGATGATGATGATGATGATTCTTATGATTTTTATGATGATGACTATTATGATGATGATGATGATGATAAATGATGATGATGATGATGATGTAAGCTGTTTGTGACATATTTTAACAAGAGGTCATTAGGCGCTCACCTATAATTATAGTTAAATTATAAGATTGGACTCGGTGATCTGGTTTTTACCAAACTTGCTCCTGACTTGAATTCGACCTATAAACTTTGCCAAAATTAGAGTCATAAAAAGGCGTTTAGAATGGTAGCAAGGCTTGAATAAGATTTAACCCAGTATAAAGCTTGCCCTTGATATTGTAAATATAAAAGGTCTGTGTGGAAAAAGGATGTTCTAATCTTAGACCTGATGGCCAAGCGTTTATACAATCTTAATCCAGATTTAACTTGCCTAGATTTTATCGATATATACATTGCGAACGATTATTGTTTAAAGATGGAGTCATACACGTGACATCTAGTTATCAAAACAGTTGTTTTTTCAAAACTTTGACAAAATGCTTTAATATTTGGACACAATAAACCCAGATTTAAGTTTTGTTTGACACGTTAAACATCCCTATCAAGTGTCACTAAGTTTGAACCAAAAATGTGGCCTTTAAAGTGTCAAGTCGCTAAGAAATTATAACAATATTTGTTTCTCAGATTTTACCTGGTTAACTTTTTGTATCTCTTTTGAACAAATGTTTCAATCAGCAGACGAACAGAAGCATTTAACAGTTGTTATTGTAATTGAACCGGTCTTAGTCTCGATTTACTCTAATACCCACGTGCACGTTAAGTCATGAACATATATTGTTACCAGACTATGTAAATTACTTGATATTCAGTTAATTGGTAGGTAATCCGGAAAACGAACTTTTAAACATATTGATATATCTACTGATTGTGCATATTCTTTGTTATTAATTTTAATCTAAGCTAGAGGTTAGGCTAGCAACAAACCATTTTTTTTTTGCACTGACCCTTCTATGGCAGGGACATCTGCTTTAGCCGTGATTTGATGCTTAATGCTATATTGTATTTAATATATTGTATTGTATATCTGCTTGGTCCTTAACCTTTAATGAAACACGGTCGGACACAAATTTCTCTACTGATAATGTGTATTGGGTTTCCTTCATATGTAGTAATGATAATATTATAAATGTGCATGTAAATAACATAAAATGCCTCATTGGTCGAATTGAGTTTCCATTTATCTCCTTTGTTCACACATTAGAAAAACAGTTTGTTGTATGACACACATAACAAAGAAAAAAAAATAATATAGAAGTTTGTAAGTCTCGAACACTATAATGCATGAAATTTAAAATTGATAATTAAGTACGAATAGAATAATGCACAACATATTCGTTCATTCAAAGAAGGTAAAAAAAAAGAATTCGACGCTGGGAAATAATTTACATGTGACTGAAGAGATACATGTGTAAGAACAAACAATTCGGCTAAAAGTACACTATCATAGCGCCTGCATGCCTGGAGGCGTCATCTTTAGTATGGCGCTTTTGAAAAACGAATGCAATTATATATTTTATGTATAGGATACTTTCACAACAAATGGGCAATATGGCTCTAATTTGCTCACATAAGAAACTAATGATATATGCAGTTTTGAGACAGTTTATTAATGTTGAGAATTAACTTGACACCAAATGTCAATAAAGTTAAGCAGCTTATATTTTATAGAAGATCTGGTGACCTACTAACCAGTAACGACCTCCTCGTGAACATGGCCAATATACAATTCATGCAAATATTCTTTTAACAATAAATTTTAACAAAAAGGACAGTATTGAATTTGCACAAGTGTTTAATTAAATTTATACTCAACGGCCTCTAAGAGAGTTCTTCCATATAGATACTATTATCATACTTCATTTCTTTGCCCCAANATAAACATAGAAGGAACAAAAGAAACAACACCAGCGCCAGTTCTGCCTCCACATTCAGTGGCAGAGCTTCTGCAAGTTATTAAAGCCGTGTCGTGTATAGATGAATGTAACCACAATGGTGACTGTGTTAATGGTAAACTATTTTACTTATATACATAAATATGTAAAATCAACTTGTTTAGTGCTTTGTCTTGTATCTGTCCAATTATATTGTCGACAAGTTACTGAACTTAAATGTATTTGATTGACCATGGTCTGCAATTTACTTTGCAGGAACTTGTAAATGTCGAACAGGTTATTTAGGGGAAGATTGTGCCATCCATGAATCAGATGCCCCGGATATCATTGGCATACCAGACAATGGATTGTGTGACTTATCAGAGCGACCATGTGAACAAACAGCCGTCGTAGGAAAAAAGTTTGTTGATGAAAATCTTCAATGTAGACTCGTCCCTTTCAAGGTTGTAATACATGTTAAGTCTGAGATCATCATAATAAATAACGCTTGATGTATGTTAATACGGTTCTAAAGTTTATTAGTTATTTTTATAATTATTTATATTTATATATATTTTATTTATATGCTTTTACAATTCATTAAAACGTCCGATACGCATACTTGGTATGAACATTTTCCAAATAAACAATAAGTAGATTTACATGTAAGATCAACATATGTAGCTTCGTGTAACACCAACTACCAACAATTAAATATATTTTAACAATTACATTATTTTGATTTATGCTTTGAAACTGTTCAACGTGTTTATTTTCTTTAGCGACGACTACATTTTCATTGCATTAAACAGATACATTAAATTCTAATTTCCATGTCTTTTCTGACAACACCATTGTAAAAGAAACTTCAATATCTGCACGAGCAAGGTTTGACACGTTTCTTCAAGTATTTTGCTCTTTGCCAGGAGCTACACGTAAGCGTCGTTCGATTTCAGATGTGGACATAGATGTGATTGCAAAGGGCTATGCAGTTGCTGTTTCTAACACCGGGCAGATATTCAGTGTTGACGCCACCATACTGCTTTTCGATTTTAGATGCTTAGATTGCACAACAACCGGGAATGTATCTTGCAAGATAAAGGTATTTTTTATAGAGTGAGCTGGTATATCAAATGATTTGGGGATTGTTAACATATTGTGCAAAATCACAAAAAAAAATAAAAGTAAACCATTTTCAAATTTCAGCCAGGCTTTTGTGCAAACGAGGGGCTGTGTTATAGTCAAGGAGGTTCGGTCGGTTGTTACAGATGTCTTGAGAATCAACCTGAAACATTCGAATGGACACCAGAAGGTAATTACCATTTATCAGTCTTACTCGTTTATTTTACTATTATTTATGTGGTTGTACTACTATCAATATTGTTATATGTGTAACCCACATTTATAGTGCCATTTGCAAACGAACACCTGAATGTGATGACACTTAGGTGTTTTCAACCATGTTGAAGATAACAAACATTGGTCAATTAGTAAAGTTATTGCGTTTTATCGTTAAGTTTATCTTGAGTTTATTTTTAAACAAATAGTTTAAGCTTAATGTATCTAACTTCGATTTAACATCAGAAACGCTTACCAATCATCTTACTTAAACTAAAATTAATCTTTAATAAGGCTTCATAATACTTACACGTAGTAATATTAGCTATTTTTTTACAACTAAACATAGTGGTTATTATATATATTGAAAAGAAAACTTCATCACATTAAAAAAAAAACATTCGATAATGAATGAAGTGAAGTTGAATTAAACTGACAATTTGATTTTTTGGTTCGTACCATGCATAATTACACAGTTGTTTGAGGAGCACACATTTGTGAGTTTTATAACAACTGTCCATTTGTATATGCCGCCAAGCATGAGGACGCACTGCTATAACTACTATTTATTGAGCTATAACACGTTTGCACCTTTGTTGTTTGTCTTCTTTACTATCTTGTATTGTTCGGCGTAGATGTGTTAGTTCACTTTTGACTTAAAATGCACGGGATAATGGATGCAGCGGCAACATAAAACGCCAATCAAAATGCACACATTCTTTATTAAGGCAATGCTAACATACAGCTATTGTGTAAATAATGCTCCTAAATTTGCATTATTGTTTTAGAATAATAACGTATGTGCTTATTTAAATAAAGTGGTCAAAATAAATCTATATGGATATTTATGACCCTCGCTCTAGAACTGAATATACGTTTTCACAACTTTGTTCCTTTAAGGTGATTATCAGAATAAAATGTGCGCTCATACATTAAAATAACTATGTACATGACCTTGTATACGCGACACGGATAACAGTCACCAAGTGGCTCAGGTCGAGCATAACGTCGTTTGTTCAATAAGCTCTCCAATTTACAGTCAGTAGCATTAAATTATTTTTTGTACACTAAAACATTATCAATTAAAACTTAGTGAACCGGCTTTCTTAGTTAGTAAAGCATTGGACTACACAAATAGAGGAGAGCGGGTTCGATTCCTGGGCTAGTCATAACTTGTTTGGAGACTGGTCATGGCATGCTTTATACGGATATTCTCGTATTGCCTCTGGTTCAGGAAAGGCATTTGCACGGTGCACTAAAATGTTTAAACAAGCTATCACGGGAAAGGTGTGAGTTGATTAATTTGACACCGTAATATAACATTAATACTGTTGAAAGAATTGAAAAAAGCCAACAAAACACACACACATACAAAAGTTGTCTGCAGTTTTAAATGAGTAAGCAAAAACGTGATTTCTTACTTTATGTTACAAATTTGAAAACTTATATAACGTAATTAATTAGTTGAATTCATTTTGGCTTTGTTATTGAGCTGAAGACAGCCGTAAAACGGCTGTCTGAAGCTCAATAACAAAGCCAATATGAATTCAACTAATTAATGACATTTTATTAATTAACTTTATAATATTATCTTATGTTTCGTTAAAATGAAGTCTCTTCTTAGCAAATTCCAATTTAGGCGAAAAGTGTCTTCCCTGATAAGCCTGTGCGGACTGCACAGGCTAATCTGGGACGCCACTTTACGCACATGCATTATGCCCAGTTTTCTTAGAACGCGACACATAACTGCGGATGAATCAAACTGCCACTATTGAAAAATTCTCATATAAGGCCGAGTTTTTCCTGGTTTCTGATTGGCTGAATCTCGTATTGGCCGACCGTTTCCCGTATTGGCCGTGTTTTTCCATATTGGCCGCCTTTTTCTCGTATAAGGCGAGTTTCGAGCTTTATTGGCGAGACTCAACTTGTATGGGGCAAACAAATTGAACACATTCTCGTCTAATATTATAAAGTTAATTAATAATATTACATATCAATGTGTTACATTCGTATTGAACGCTCTGCGAGACTGGGATCCCTCAGTTTATAACAAGTAAATACTTCTAAAAATAGACAGCGGTAATGGTTTACAAATGAGTATAATATTACCCATGCCTGTGTTCACGAATCACACGTTAATAAGCGAACAATATACCATATTGAAGGTAGGGACATTTTATTCCCAAACATGAAATCACTACAACCCTTAACATGTTTATCTTTTGTAACGTTTTTTGTTTCTAAGAAGTTCACAATATATTATTTAAGAACATTTCAATTTATCTTGAAACATGTTAATGAGATTTGTTTTGTTATCAATGAAAGTATATAATTAAAAGAATTATACCGACTTTTTCAAAGTAAAATCAGTACCTCTGGTTATCTGAAGCTCTCGTTCGATCAGAGACACAACCAACACGACTTATTAAAATACATAGAACACCGTACTACGGCAATATTCTATTTGTGCAGTTGGCCCATTATGGGAACGTTTCAGTGCCAATTGTTTATTAAGCATAAGGATATATATTCATCATTTGATATCTCACATTAAAATGGCATTGTTCGCTTATTTGCAGATTGTGATTCAAACCCCTCAGACAAAATGTACTGGATCATTGGAGTCGTTTTAGGAGTCATTGCTGCCAATGGTGTTGCTGTCGATATTTTAATAACGTAACGACAGTTAACTTCTAGACGATTAATTTTACAGTAAATGCTATTTTAAGCTAGTGTTTTTTCATCAGTCTCAAATTACATTATGAAAATAGTTCTATCCAGCTCGTTAACGGTACTTGTTTCAATTGTAGGATTTATTCGAGCAAAACCTCTGTGATACAGCCCAATACCAGCGTACTCAATGACGAAATCAATTGGCCAACGTCTACTATCAGTGAATATGATTCATATGAGTGGGACGAAAAGCCACCGTCAAAAAAGAAATGGATTTGGTGGAAATAATAAACCTAGATACAGTTCCTGTGTTGACCCGCCGCAGCCTTTAAGCGAGAAGACACATTAGAGAATTGTGTCATGTTTAACGACAATAATTAACACAACAAAAAGTACACACAGTTTAAACATTAAGAAGATGCTGTTGACTGTTTGAAGACGTCAATTGTAAATTAACAACGTTTTTTTTTTTACAGAAAATGTATACATGTTTGGGGATGGGTTTTCGATGTAAACACTATTAATTATATCTTGATTTAAAGTGTAATCTCGAATTTTGTGTATTGAGCTCATTGTATATGAAATTGGTCTCTTGTCTTAACTAAAACTAGTGGGGTTTCTTTCAACATAATATTGGAGTTTCATTATGTCTATATTTACACGTTTTATATATTACTGACAAATTAAAAACCAACCCTGTAATACGTACCAAAATTTTCCGTGATTGCCTTCTTGCTTTTTTTGTTTAAGGTTCACTATCATTTGTCGTATATAACTTTATTCAAACATTTGTTTTATTATTTATTCATGAAACATGAGTTTAAACACAACTCAAAGTAGAATCTGCATTAGTGTCTGATGTATGCTGTCTGTTTGCATTAAAGGGACTGTAAACCATGAATGACGGAAAAAGAAAAGTTCTAAAATACCGTATTTTTTACAATTATTAGTTTATATTTAATAAAATATCACGACTGGTATATTACATTACTTAAAAATAGTTCATATTTTCAGTATATTCGGTAATAAAATTTCGCGATGTGAAATCGAAAGTACATCGCGAAATTAAGTGACATAACTATATACACACTATACATAACGCAAGTAGATTGATCATTTTATATATAAAATATACACTACGCATGCACAATTTTCATTCCTGGGTTTACCACGTGACGATGATGATCAATCTACTTGCGTTATTTATAGCTAACTGGTAGTTACCTGGTATGCATACCAATTAAAAATAAATAAATACAAAAATAAAGTAAAAAAAAATAAAAAAAAATCATGTAATGTTATTTACCAGTCGCGATATTTTAATTAATATAAACTAATAATTGTAAAAAATGCGGTATTTTAGAACTTTTCATTTGTCGTCGTTCGTGGTTTACAGTCCCTTTAAAATTGTAAATAATATTTATGTATGATACATATTCTTGGTTCATGGTGTTAACTGCATTGAATATTTTTATTTGTTTCTCTCTGATTTGTACTGCAGTTGTAATATTTTAACCGGTGTAGCATATTCTACGTGTTTTGTTTTATTTTCTAAAATGCGTATTGTTTTTTCTTGTATGTAATTACATAATAATGTGTGTTGCGAACTCTTTATTACTAATACAACTAAAATTAACGACTAAATAAATAACTTGCATATTCCTAATTGAAGTCACTTATTAGACATTAACAGTTATTAAACTTAACGGTGTTATATATGATAGTTTATATTTTAATAACAAGGAAGTGCTTATTGTGTTGTTATGCTAACGCTTAACAGAGTGGCAGGCACATTTGCTCTTGTCCGTTTGACCGCCTGGGTGTGTTGGTGCATGTGTTTAAATAGCTAAGTTATGCCTTTTAACAGGAAATACAATTGTTTAGATTTGCTGTCGCATAAGGGTCGAACAATTTCAACGTACTTTAACTTTATCTTTGTATGAAGAGTCATATGCATACTGGGCCCTTTGTGTGCATTTATATTCGACATTTGCAAAATTATTGCAATTGTTTTTCTATTAAATGAACTTATGCACAAACCGAACAGTTGTATTCACCATGATTTGCATACTAATACCTGGTTGTTATAATAAAAATGTGTCTGACTTTTGTCAATGTTACTGTAGTTTTAATTAAATGAGCATCTCTTCAATCTATTCGATGTTAGTTGATTAATTCTATAAATGGCACTGACGCCGTAGTTTTTGTTTTGTGTTGCTTTTTATTTACTGAAATGTGTGTGTACATGTTCTTTAATAAAGGTGTTGTGTGAATAAATATAGTTCTTGTTCATTTACACACATATAT
>VMBQ01005444.1:68158-82080 GCA_007657795.1 Dreissena rostriformis | reverse complement strand
GTTTTTCCGATTACAAATTTAATTATACGCATTTGAAAATACTTATATGTAATATTTTTCTTTATACCAGGGTATAACATACGGATATAAGACAATATGCAATAAGGTAGGTGAAAAAACGTGTTTTGAGAAAGCCAAACTATGGTAATCCATACCTAAATGTATGCATCGATGACCTGCCAGTTATATCGGGATCCGGATATATCGCGATTGCGATCCGTGGATCCTACGAACCGCGATTTAACGGAACTGTATTTGCCAAAAACAAAACAACAGCTGGGAATATCAACGAACACGCTGACAATGGATGGTAAAACCAGGTGAAGAAAGATGAAGACGAACTTGAGGACATATTGACGATGACATTCACCATTTAAAAAGATATGATACTGACAGTGACTATTGTAGTGATTTTCAGGATGCGGAATTGTATGTTGATAAAATAATGTTCCACTCTAAACAATATGATTTAGATTAAAGTGATAATCAAACAATATTTCTGCTTGTCTAATTATTTTTCATGTTTTTTAAGGATTTATTTTTTATTTTCACGAATTGTCTTTGGTCTGACAGAATACCCTAAGGTCTGACAGAAAACTCTGGGCAGTCAGACCAAATGTCTGACAGAAGGCTTTTGAGTTTCGGGAAGTCTGCTTATAGGTCTTAGCTTAAGAAACAGGTATGCAGATTTAATGAAAATGTTGTTTTCTGGTACATTGTCAGAAGAATTTATTGTGTCTGACAGATTGCAATGAACCACTTTTCCATATTCAGGTTAAAAAACGTTAGTGAAAAAACATTTAAGCAAATGAACCAAATGAAATATATTACAGACTGACTTGCATGGCAAGAAGGAATTACAGAATCTATAGTGATAAAATTGCATTCTATTGAAGCTATAACTTGATCTGATAAACACAGCCTGGATGAATAACCGCATAATGTTATAGAAGCAATTATATACTTCTGTCTGGTAGACTTCATTATGGAAATCAGTATATTTCAAATCTTTGCTTGTTATTTAACTTTTACAATTTGGCCTTATATTGTGTTGGGAAGATTGCATATTACAATTATATAGTTGTCGGTGATAAAATTGGAGTGATGTAGGTATTTGTTACGCAGAAACAAACACATTCAAATTTAGCTCTAATAACCAAAGGTTGATTGATGTTTTTGCTTTATATTTCCCATGTTTTGTACAGACAATAATACTGACTACTAAAAGCGATTTTTTTATTTGAAAATGAGCATTTATTGAGCTGGTTTGCCACTGACAATGTTTTCTAGTGTTCATTTCCACACGATATTGCAGCATACCGGTACAGTAATAATAAGCTACACTGTGGAGACACTATACCTCCTGGGCCTGTTAATGAAAAGCTTCATGGTTTATTGTTGTAATACCATGTTGCCTAAATAGGTTTCATAATGCAGTGACATGTAATGTTTTTCTGTACACTGAATTCCACTTATTGGGCCATTCATAATTCTTCCTATACTGGAACGGTCTCTACAGAAAGTGTATCGTGAATGCTGAGGCGTTTCAAGACCAGCCTGTAACAAACGGTGTATGCCTTGTAATGAAACATTATTATAAAAATGGGAGAATCAACTATTTGATTTGTTTTTTAAAAGGGAAGAAGGTGTATAAGGGCAATATGTACAGCAGAAAACTGTTGTTTGTTTATTTTCTATTATTAAGATTATTTGATGTAAATTATTCATAATAATAATTGAAACAGATTTGGATAAGGAAGAACTTGTTACTAACAAAAGTGTATGTGTATGGTCATTGCTCTGATACATTGATCAAATTGTTAGACAAATTGTTAAGCTAACCTGAGCGAATAATGCTCATGGGGAGCTTTTAGGATACCGTAGTGTCCGTTGTCCATTTGTGCTTGAGGTGCATAAGTGTGTGTGTTTGTTTACTTTTTCTTCTAACGACTTCTCCTCCTCAACCGCTTGACAGATTTTAACAAAAGTTTATAGGCAAAAAAAAATGGTTCCAGTCCATTGATAAACATGGCTACATGGGGTCTGGGCGTGGCAATTTCCCTTATATGGCTAATGTGAAACATTGTGAACACTTAAGAAGTCAAATGTTTTGTCCAATCAGCATAAAACTTTATCAAAACTATTTTTCTAATGACATCTCAGCCGAGTTCAATAATGGTTCCCGGTAAGGAGAAAGGTCAGAAGAATCATTTATTATACAAACATCAAACAAGCTGATTAGAACAGTTTAGTTTGCTTGGTTCTCAGGTGAGCAATCAAGGCCTTTGGCCCACTTGTTATGATATCATGGCTGATTTTCAAAATGGTTATGAAATCATCACAAAAATGACAGGAACAGTTCAGTTCCTTAGGTTTCCGGTAAGCAACGGCCGGCCTATGGCTCTCTAGTCAGTGAAATTTTAACTTTATCTTACCACATATAATTTTGAATCTTTTGGTCTTGTTTTTTTTGCCCTGTCTGTTGGTTTGTTTGCGCCATTACTTTTGCAATATTAAAGATAGCAAATTGATATTTGGCATGCATGTGTATCTCATGGAGCTGCACATTTTGAGTGGTGACAGGTCAAGGTCATCCTTCAAGGCCAAAGGTAAAATATATGGGTCAAAATCGCTCAAAAGGGGACATAGTGTTTCACAAACACATCTTGTTTTTTCATATAATTAAACAAATTCATTTAGTTTACATTAGTATGTACCAGTCAGTTCACAGATTCTGCATTAGCTCATCAGCTAGACATAAGAAAGGTTAAATGCAGGTGTAAATAATATTATTATATGTGTATTACACATACCTGTTTTTAACTTTTCTTATTTCTATCTTATACGGGATCATTGAACTGACTGGTTTATAATTGAATCTAAGAATCTTTGCAGATTTAAGAATATTTTTGTACTGGCATGAACTGTTTGGACTTAATAGATTGATGATCAACTTGATAGATTGCCAATCGCATGTGATTGCTTGGGATACAATAAGCAACCAAGACTGTGTCTGTAAGAGCGCCCAGGCATTATATCTATAGTTATTTTAAGCAATAGAGTTGTAGAGTAGAGTTTTGCATGATTTCTTTCTGTCAAATGAAGACACTCGTTAATATCTCCAAGGAGACAAGAGCATCATGGGTGTACTATACAATTGTGTCACCATGATTTCTATTTTCTGTCTCAAGGATTCTTTCTAAAGAGAGGGACTAGTTTAATTGTGTTGCATGCAATGACATTTGAAATAAATGTCAAAAGAGTCAGCGTAAAATTGCCTCTCTGATATTTTTTACATCTCCAAACTTTGCTTTGTTCTGAATTTAAAATTGAATTACAAGCATCTTCTGATTCTTAATGATACTAGGCCTTCTACAAATGAAGGATACTGTAGTTTGCAGTGTATAGCGTGCAACCAAAGCGTGCCCGGTTTGTTAATGCCAAAATGGAACAAAAAAGATTTCAAGTCAAGAAATAAAGCAAATCAGACCGAAAACAGTCGCCATTTTACTAAAGTGCAATCAAATAATCAGCTTCATTAGAAAGCTTTATTTTATATTCTAAGAAGGAAGCGTTTTTATCTCCCCTTCGAAGAAGAGGAGGTATATTGTTTTCGGCCAAAAACAATATACCTCCTCTTCTTTGAAGAAGGGGAGATAAAAACGCTTCCTTCTTAGAATATTGATATTTGGCATGCATGTGTATCTCATGGACCTGCACATTTTGAGTGGTGAAAGGTCAAGGTCATCCTTCAAGGTCAAAGGTCAAATATATGGGTCAAAATCGCTCAAAAGGGGGCATTGTGTTTCTCAAACACATCACTTGTTATGATCAGGGGCATGGGTTGCATAGCAATATATTTTTAACAGACTATTCTCTCAAAAATATGGGGTGTTGTCAAAATTACCATGTTTTGTTTATTTTGATGTGGATGGGACTGACAATATCAAGATATATTTTTCTGCAATGACGTATGGACGATGCATGGCAAGTGAATGTTAAGTACAAAACTTTTGAACGTTCAGTATTTATACATACTAGGATGCAATCGCATGTTTCACGTTCTCAAGTTTTAGTGTTTCAAATGTCTATTATTGTCTAAAATTACTCAAGATAATTGGCACAATTTAATAAATGAAAGATGAAAATTACAAAAATGCTTAAAAGATGCTGTGCACAACTACGGTTACTCACGAAAAATACCTTGTTCATACCTTACATTACCTGCTATCTGTTATGTCGACAACAGCCCCCCATATTGCTGTAAATGAAGAAGTGAACCAACACAAACAAAGTCATTTTTGTCCCCTACCGGTTTCACCGGAGGGGACTAATGGTTTGCGTTCTGTGTGTGTGTTAGTCAGTCAGTCAGTCAGTCTTTCTGTCAGTCCGTCACACTTTTCTGGATTCTGCAATAATTTAAAAAGTTCTTCGCACATTTAATAAATTTTGTCCAAACTGTTACTACCCCATTCATACATACGGTTACCCGCTATAAGTTATTAAGACAACAGCCTTTTAGCATGTAAGAAAATAGGGTGTAGTATTGTTGAATATAAAATGGCGTCTGTTATGATAATTTACAAACACACAGTTAATTTTTCATAAGTAAGCAGCCAGAATAGGGTTGGTTTAATGTATAATGTGCACAAACTATTTAAATTGAAATTGAAGGTTATAAACTGCGCATTATACTTGGTAATGTACAGTAACCAGATCAGATCATAATTATAATAAAAGCTTACTGGACTGTTTGAAGAGAGGCATTCAATCCTTATATCAAGGAATGGATTGCATTTGTTAATTTGAAAGCATTTGTTGTGACCTGAGTTTATGTCTGTACTTTTCCTTGTGTTAAAGCCCCATGAACACTCAAAATCAACGAATATTTTGTAAAATAAATTCGTAAAAGTTAACTCATAACAAATCAGTGTTCCTTAAAGCAATAGCAAAAAATTTAAGGCCAGATGTGGTCTGGTAACAGAGATTTAATAAAATACAAAATGCTCGTTTTTTTATTTTTTGTGGGACAATTAAATATTCTATTTTAATTCCCTGTGACGATATCTGAATATTTACAAGCAAACATGCAGACCTAATAGAAAGCACAGGCAAGTGCATAGCACATAGCAAATGTGATATTGAGTGTTATGGGGCTTTAAAGATATTGAAAATGTTATGCAAATAGAAACAGTTGTTGACATCAGCCTGTCTTATTTCTTTAAATATCTTGAGATTGTCTGAGGGACCTTTGCATAGTTGCTTAAGATTGACATGTATGTTTATTATTCTATAGACTGATGAAGTTGTTTCTGTTCATCATCATTAAAGTTAAGATGTTATTATGCCCCCGGTAGGGTGGCATATAGCAATTGAACTGTCAGTCCATCTGTCTGTCTGTCAGTCTGTGTGTCCGTCCGAAAACTTTAACATTGGCCATAACTTTTGTAATATTGAAGATAGCAACTTGATATTTGGCATGCATGTGTATCTCATGGAGCTGCACATTTTGAGTGGTGAAAGGTCAATGTCATCCTTTAAGGTCAAAGGTCAAAAAACAAAATCCAAGGGAAGTAACAAGCTTTAAAGGGAGATAATTTCTATACCTTCCAAATGATAAATATAAATTTTATTTCAAAGTGGCGCAGTAGGGGGCATTGTGTTTCTGACAAACACATTTCTTGTTTTGCTCTTACTTTTGTGGTTGTTTAACATTCTTTTGAACTGGTTCAAGGTGGCAACTTATAATGTAATGCGTATTCTATTTAATACAGTAGTTGTTTATGTAGTTAATAAAAACATACATTTTTTTAAATTTTCTTTTGAACAATTGTGTGGGTCAAAATCTGTTCAGCTAACTGTGCAACATTAAAGCAGCAATAATTTGGAAATAAGAAATTATTATCCTAAAAAAAGTTCTTTTCAAAATGGTGACTTATTCCCAGCATGTCTTTGAATATCTAACTTGTTCAAGTGATAGTAGCATTTGTGAAAATATTTTTGTGTGAATTTTATGTATATTTAATGAAACTGTTCATTGCTTGCAACCTTGGATATTTGAGTTTTTTTATGTGAATTCCCTGTTATAGGATTTTATTGGGTATATCTCATTATTCTGTTTGAGGCTGTCGAGAAATCTCTCAATGTCTCACTTCTCTTGGCATGAACAAGACAATGAATTGGTTATCGGAAACATGAAACACAGGAAACATTATCACAAGGAAAATGCTTGTTCCAACCGCTAGTCTTTTATTGAAGGCAAGTCATCATTTGGTTAAATGGTGTATATGCTGGTATTATACGGATAGTTCCATGTTATATTTGCAGGTGTAACACGGCATGTGGGTGACGCCATCAGTGACAGGTCGCTGAAGGCCAAGAACAAGATAATTGCCATTGGGGTTGCACCCTGGGGCATCGTTGAAAACAAGGATGAGCTCATAGGCAAAGATGTAAGTAAGCTGTGGAAACCTTCAAATCTTAGGATATTGCAATCTATGCAATACTGCAAATCACAGGGCACTGAAACTATGCAATACTGCAAATCACAGGATACTGCAAACTATGCAATACTGCAAATCACAGGGCACTGCAAACTATGCAATACTGCAAATCACAGGATACTGCAAACTATGCAATACTGCAAATCACAGGATACAGCAAACTTATAATGCAATACTGCAAATCACAGGATACTGCAAACTATGTAACACTGCGAATCACAGGATATTTCAAGCCATGCAATATTAAAACTTTCTTCCATAGTGAACATCATAAAACTGCAAATAATACTTTGCTGGAAATAAAGTTATGTCACACATAATTCTTTATAAGTAAATCTTGTGATAATGCATGCATACTTCTGATAATAGTTTACTGCAAATCATGTGATACTGGAAAACACAGTAATGCAAGTCACCTGATGGAAAAGTCCTTAATTATGTACAGGCATAAACTCAGTTCAGAACAAATGACTATATACAATCCATTATTGATATAAGCATAAAAGGCCTCACTATAAACATTTCAGTAAGTTTTTATCATAATTATGATCTGATCGGGAGATCTTTCCTTCCTTAGAACGCCTAATATCACAGAATACTGCAGATCACTGCGACTCATTTGATTCGACAAAGCTTTAATATTTCTCATCAAATCCATACTGTAGGTCGCAAAGTTATGCAAATTATTCAGCACTGCAAATAAAGGTATACTGCATTATCATCCTGTACAGAAAATCTTGTTATAATGCATAGCATGCAATGCTGAAAATTATGTGATTCAGCAAATAATCTGATACTGAAAATCAGAGAAGCAATTCTGAAAATCTTGTCATACCCCAAATCATGCAATTCTGAAAATCCTGTCATACCCCAAATCATGCAATTCTGAAAATCCTGTCATACCCCAAATCATGCAATTCTGAAAATCTTGTCATACCCCAAATCTTGCAATTCTGAAATCCTGTCATACCCCAAATCATGCAATTCTGAAAATCCTGTCATATCCCAAATCATGCAATTCTGAAAATCCTGTCATATCCCAAATCATGTAATTCTGAAAATCCTGTCATACCCCCAAATCATGCAATTCTGAAAATCCTGTCATACCCCAAATCATGCAATTCTGTAAATCCTGTCATACCCCAAATTATGCAATTCTGTAAATCCTGTCATACCCCAAATCATGCAATTCTGTAAATCCTGTCATACCCCAAATCATGCAATTCTGTAAATCCTGTCATACACAAAATCATGCAATTCTGTAAATCCTGTCATACCCCAAATCATGCAATTCTGAAAATCCTGTCATACCCCAAATCATGCAATTCTGAAAATCACTAGATACTTTTAGTCTATTAGAATTACGCATGTTTCTATTATAAGTACCACATAATCCAACCTAGATTGATTGCTGACTGGGGCAAATATCGGTGATGTATTGTCTGACGAAACTGTGCATAATGCATGTGCGTAAAGTGCCGTCCCAGATTAGCCTGTGCAGTCCGCACAGGCTAATCCGGGACGACACTTTCCGCCTTAACTGGATTTTCACTAAGAAGAGACATCATTTAAACAAAAAATTCCATAAAAGCAGAAATTGTTGTCCCTGATTAGCGTGTGCGGATTGCACAGGCTAATCTGGGATGACAATTTACGCACATGCATTATGCCCAGTTTTCTCAGAACGCAACTCATATCTGTGATGTATTGTCTCAGACACATGTCCCAGAGGTAATACACAAGCATGAAAATTGTATTAGAAGGACACTTCTGTATCGTGTAATAACTTGGTAAACCCCAAATGACGCGTTTGTCTTACATCAATACCGCCAGCTATAAAGCTTTGATAAATGCTGAACACACCACATCACCTGACCTTAATTTGACCTTGACATTGACCTTATTTTGGATTTACTCAGAAGGTCGAAATTCTTGGTGAACCCCAAATGACATGTTTGTCTTACATCAATACTACCTGGTATCAAGCTTTGACATATTCATGGATGTTATTTATGAGCATGCTGAACACACCCACATCACCTGACTTCAATTTGACCTTGACATTGACCTACTTTTAGATTCAGAAGGTCAAAATTGTTGGTTAAGCCATCAATTTGCTTAACATTATATACAGGTAGCATCTTGTTTTTCACATTTTTCATTAATTGTACATAATAAATAATATTTCTGACATTAAACCATATTTTCATACATTGATTTATACCATACATTGATAAACACCTTCTAAAACTAAATAGATATTTATTCTTTAGGATGTCTGAGACATTGATTATTGGTTGCAACCTTGCTTTATGAATCTAGAAAATGAGGTGGTTTGGTTTGATTTGTTCCCATCATTCACTCATTAATACGTGTCAGTCGAGATACATTCTGTGGACACTTGTTTGGCACTTGCATTGATAACACAGGCAGATAATTTCGAGCAATCAAGCAAAACATGGGAAATTTCATGCCTTTACGATGCCAAAGTTTTATAGATGTTTTCTGTTGAAAAGATCAACGCATTTCTGTATTGCGGCAATAAAGAAATCACCCTTCTGTTACATAAAACAGGCATTTATTCCGTTCCATGTGATTTAATTTTTAGCTAGTGCAACACATTCTATGCATCATGCACTTGGAAAGTTTTTTTGTACTTACAAGCATAAGGGTAAATGTATAAAATGAATCAGTTGGGTTTAAGCAAGATTTTGACACATTATGTGATATAGATTGTGACCTTTTTATCTCGTGCCGAAGGCGGAAGGATAAATTTTGGCGTCAGTCTGTCTCCAACTTTTAAGGGCTAAATCTCACAAAATATATAAGATTTCAAGATGAAACTTCATGGGTGTATACATATCAATGAGAAGAAGTTCCATGCACAAGAACCATAACCCTACACATTCTTAAATAAGAGTTGATGCCCTTTGCTGTTTTTGTATGATGTAACTTTTCAGGGCTATATCTCAGATACTATACAAGATTTTAACATCAAACTTCATGGGTGTAAAGATATCAGTCAGGAGACGTGCCATGAACATGAACCATAACCCTACACATTCTTTAATAAGAGTTAGTGCCCTTTGTTGTTTTTTTGTATGATGTGACTTTTCTCCGTATTTCAGGTGATTGTACCATATCACTGCGTGTCCTCACCTCGAACCAACTATTCCGTCCTCAACAACAATCATTCATACTTCTTGCTAGTTGACAATGGAACCGTGGGGAAGTATGGAGGAGAAGTCATATTCAGGAAACGACTAGAGAAATACATAGCCCATCAGAAAATCACGTTCAGTAAGAATTCTGAATTGTTTGCTCCAATCAGTGTGCATATTTACATAAGATAAAGGAAACACATTTGTATGTCCCCCAGTCTAAACTGGGGGACATATTGTTTTTGCCCTGTCTGTTTGTTTGTTTGTTTGTTTGTTGGTTTGTTTGCACAAAATTTAACATTGGCCATAACTTTTGCAATATTGAAGATAGCAACTTGATATTTGGCATGCATGTGTATCTCATGGAGCTGCACATTTTGAGTGGTGAAAGGTCAAGGTCATCCTTCAAGGTCAAAGGTCAAATATATGGGTCAAAATCGCTCAAAAGGGGACATAGTGTTTCTCAAACACATCACTTGTTTAATCTCGTCTTTATAGGCTTAGTTCATAATATGTAACTACTTATTATCAATAATAATTCATTGAGAATACAAGTTTAAGGTTGAATGCTTAGAACACTTGAATCACTAGCCTAAATCATTGTCATATAGACCAGAATCGTTTCTTTATCCAACAGAGCTACTATTGTATTTAAATTTCAATTTAATTTATAGTCCCTATCTTCATGAGAAAACATACTAAATAACAAAAAACACTCTTTGACACTAGACTTTATTTGCTCAGTGTTCTTTGATATTAATTGTACATAACATGACATGATAAGGTATGGCATATGTCTTTGCAATATGGTGTTGAAGCCAATGGTGTATAAATACACTGTTGCAGCCAATGGTGTTCGAGGTCGTGGCGTTCCAGTGATCTGTGTGGTACTGGAGGGAGGAGCCAACACGATACGCTCCGTCCTTGAGTATGTGACTGACACGCCCCCTGTCCCAGTCGTGGTCTGTGATGGGAGCGGTCGGGCGGCTGACCTGCTGGCCTTCACACACAAATACACCCTTGATGACGGGTAGGCAACATCCAGGGATTGTTATATATATAATAGGAATGCAATACTGCTGGAGCAACTGGAGTTTCACTTCTTTTATATTGTATCTTTGGCTTATTGCAAGCGATAAATGGCTCATATTCCCAACAGCAAAAAAGAATATTTTTCTACCCAAATCCAGTCCCTAAAAACCCATTGATGGTTTGACATTCATATGTTCAAAAATAAATATTTAAAGTTAAGAAATAAAGCTAACCGTTTTACTGATTTACACTTTTATTTTATCTCATATGGTACCCTCACTCATATTTTCTATAGATGGCATTATTTTTTTTACAGATGGTAGAAAAGATTACTATTTCTGAAAAACTCAGTGAGCATAGCACAAAAATATCCCAATTTAGAGCGCAGGATGCTATAGTTCTCTTTTTTTTTATTGGAAAAATGATCATCTTGGTCTGTCTGGTGTTTGGCTATAAACAATCTTTATGTCACACTTTTCATTGTTAGTGATGACAATGCACTTTACTTCTGAAATGAGCCGCATTCTGGGAAAAGGGTGCATAATGCATTAAGTGTGATCCCCTATTAGCCTGTACAGTCTGCACAGGCTAATGAGGGAAAACGATTTCCGTTGTTATGTTTTTTTTATGTCCCCAAGTCTATACTGGGGGACATATTGTNACATTTTGAGTGCTGAAATGTCAAGGTCAAGGTCATTCTTTAAGGTCAAAGGTCAAATATATGGGTCAAAATCGCTCATTTTGGCCATAACTTTTGCTATATTGAAGATAGCAACTTCATATTTGGCATGCTGGTGTATCTCATGAACCTGCACATTTTGAGTGCTGAAAAGGTCAAGGTCATCCTTTAAGGTCAAAGGTCAAATATATGGGTCAAAATCGCTCATTTTGGCCTTAACTTTTGCTATATTGCATATAGAAACTTCATATTTGGCATGCATGTGTATCTCATGGAGCAAATATATGGGTCAAAATCGCTCAAAAGGGGACATTGTGCATTGTGTTTCACAAACACATACCTTGTTTATTGAAAGTAAGCCTCCTATAACAAAAATCCAATTTAAGTGGAAAGTGTTGTCCTTGCAGACTGCACAGGCTAATCTTGGACGACACTTTTCACACATGCATTAAGCCCCGTTTTCTCAGAGCGAGGCTCTTGTATACTAGAGTTGTAAAGTTATATAAACAGACAAGCAGGTTACTGTATTATGTAACAATTACAGTAGTAATCAGTTACTAAACAGTCAACATTGTAGCATTAGGATAGTGTATGTGCTGTCCATCTAGCAAACAGGATCTTCTTGTTAGACAACAAGTAGTGGTTCAACCCAGAACAAATACTCAAGAATGTTACTTAAAATAAGATGAGGCTTTTGTTGCAATGATCTATAAGGAAAAAGGTTTAAAACTAAACACTTCACTAGTGATGTTATAAAATACCCCAACCAAGTAGTTAAATATACAAACCGCACTCTTGGAAAACCGGGCTTTATTCATGTGCATTAAGTGTTGTATTAGATTAGCCTGTGCATTGCACACAGGCTAATCAGGGCAACACTTTACACTCAAGGCACAAGTAATGAGCCCGGTTTTCTCGAAGTGCGGCTCATATCAATTATGTAATGTTGTGTTCTTCGTCCAGCACGATGCCAGAGAGCCTGCGCGACCAACTGATCCTCACGATACAGAAGACGTTCCAGTATGGCCCAGACCAGGCTGAGAAGCTCTTCATAGAGCTCATGCTCTGTGTAAAGAAGAAGGAGCTGGTATGTGGGCCACTGGGGCAGTCTGCAGAGGCTCATCAGGGACGACACTTTCCGCTCAAACTGGATTTTTGTTTAGAAAGAAAAATTCTATAAAAGTGGAAAGTGTCATCCCTGGTTAGCCTGTGCAGACTGCAGTCTAAGCTGGGATGACACTTTACGCACGTGCATTAAGCCCAGTTTCCCAGAGCGCAGCTTCTTTGCAATCTTCACATATTGCTCATGCTCTGTGTTAAGAATAAAGAACTGGTACGTGTTCCACTGGGGCCTCTTGTGGCTTATTTGTGGGCCTTGTTCTGTGAAAACTGAGTTAAATGAATGTGCATTAAGTGTCGACCCAGATTAGTCTGTGCAGTCCGCATATGCTAAAAACGGACGACACTTTTCACCTTAACTGGATTTTCGTTTAGAAGAGACTAACTTTAAACAAAAAATTCTATAAACTCTGGAAGTTTTGTCCCTGATAAGCCTGTGTAGAGTGCAGATGCTAATGTTGGACGACACTGTACTCACATGCATTAAGCCCAGTTTTCCCCTAGTGCAGCTCTTTGCAATCCTCCCTTATTGCAGCCTTAGGGCTGAAGGGCTAACACCCCCACCCCCCTCAACAACAACATCTTGTCAATTATTGTGAAGGAGGCTGATGATACAGTGATCTGTTTGTTCGTTATTTGGGTTTTGCCGTTTACAACAGTATTTTAGTCATATCATAGCGCTCAGATAATCTACTCGCACTTTTCCTTGGTTAGCTGTTTCACCAATAAGTGCACATACTTATGCAAGTAATGTTATCCTCTGTTAGAAGTCTAGGGCTGATATTCGCAATGCTCCTTAGAGAAATCTTAACTTAAGTTTTACTTAAGGGAAACATTTAGATCAAGTTTTCTGTGAGAATTCTGATGTTTTCGCTTACAAAAGGTTAAAATATTACTCATCGTCGTAATATTTACTTTCAAACATATAAATGTTCAAATTCCTAAAAATAACATGGCCAGAGACTTACGGACTCTCATTAATTTATTTAATTTTATTTGGTTGTCTCTCAGGAGCTTTGTGAGTATGGGTCCAGCACTCTACCAACTGATCTTGAAGCAGCGTTTTTTTTCACCTGTTTGGGAACAGGTCCTGTCCCCTAGAAATTGGGAATTTTTGAGTCGCGAAATCCTTCAAATTGGGAATTTTCGCGTCGTGAAATCCATCAAATTGGGAAATATCAAAAATCATACAAATACATCAACTGGAATCTATTTTATGTAGTAAACAATGCTTTTATACACTATCAATGGCATTCTGGGATAGGGTAGATCATAAGTCTGTATAACAAATACCAGTTTATTTAAAAAAAAAAAAAGAACTGGTTTTCCAGATAGAATTAATGGGTATTGCCGCAATATAACTGAAAATTGTTTAAAATGGCATAAAGCCCAATTAAACAATTACTTTGTGTGGCAATTTGAGATAAC
>VMBQ01005444.1:30724-66482 GCA_007657795.1 Dreissena rostriformis | reverse complement strand
GCTATTTCTCAGCAACTTATGACCGGAATTCAATGAAACTTTATCGGAAGCTTCACTACCAAGAGGAGATGTGCATATTATCAGCGGGTTCTAGTCAGATGATTTTTCCACAGAGTTATGACCCTTTGAAATTTTCCATTAACTGTACATATAGTGCAATTCTTGTCCGGGCTATTTCTCAGCAACTAATGACCGGAATTCAATGAAACTTTATGGGAAGCTTCACTACCAAGAGGAGATGTGCATATTATCAGCCAGTTCTGGTCGGATGATTTTTCACAGAGTTATGGCCCTTTGAAATTTTCCATTAACTGTACATATAGTGCAATTCTTGTCCGGGCTATTTCTCAGCAACTAATGACTGGAATTCAATGAAACTAAATGGGAAGCTTCACTACCAAGAGGAGATGTGCATATTATCAGCCGGTTATGGTCGGATGATTTTTCACAGAGTTATGGCCCTTTGAAATTTTCTATAAACTGTACATGTAGTGCAATTTTTGTCCGGGCTATTTCTCCCCAACTACTGACTGGAATTCAATGAAGCTTTATGGGAAGCTTAACTACCTTGAGGAGATGCACATGTTATTAGTGGGTTCTGGTTAGATGATTTATTTAGAGAGTTATGCAATATTGTGACAAAAAAAACCTTTGGGGAGCATCACCCGTCTCCGACGGTTTCTTGTTTTATGAGCCTTGTGTTGTGAAAACTTAACAAAATGCATGTGCGTAAAGTGTTATCCCAGATTAGCATGTGCAGTCCGCACAGGCTTTTCAGAGGCGACACTTTCCGCCTTAATTGGAATTTCTCTTAAAAGGGACTTTCTTTAAACGAAAAATTCCATAAAAGCAGAATGTGTCGTCCCTGATTAGCCTGTGAAGACTGCACAGGCTTATCAGGGACCACACTTAATGCACATGCATTAAGCCCAGTTTTTGACAGAAGGATTCTAATATGGTTTCAGATCACTGTGTTCCGCATGGGTGAAGGGGCACAGGATATCGACTTGGCTATACTGACGGCACTCTTGAAAGGTGGAAAATCATGAGACATGCTTTAGTTTTAGTATATCATATTCTTCTTTTATTAAGATTTAGAATTCCAGATTGGTAAGTTAAGAAATGCTATATAGGTAAGGTTTGAAATACTTTATAGGTTACATGCAGGGATCATATTTTCCCACAACATCAATCGGTCTGGATTTAAAATCGGGGGAAAAGGTATTCGAAAATTTACATCCGAAATACATGCCAGAATTTTTCAGGTCGAAATCGGGACACTCCATAAAAAATTGTCGGGAAATTTTACCAAAAAGCAGGACACCTAGAACGATCAATCATTCGACCTTTACTTTAGTCAGTATATTACTTACAAAAACTCTAATTTTCTGCTCAATTTTGACAATACATGTGTTTAAGAAATTCGTGAACACAGCGTTCTTCATTATCCGGAATTTAACACACTCTATAAACTGAATTGTGGGGTTTCCCCGTATGCCTCGATTTGACATCCAATCGGTACAGGGATATCCCCTTGAACATGTGTAAATCGCGTGACGCGATGTGAGCGCATCGAGCATTTTTCTTATTCAACCAATTGTCAATTAACTCTAAATTTAGATTGATGCAATATGTTACAATATGTTGAAAATCAGTCGAAAACGAAAGTTAATTTATGTGAAACATCGATGCGTAATGGTCAGCATCCAATTTGTTTGATTTACAAAATAGGTGTTTTAACAGTTTTTATAACCTTAGGTGGTATAATACACAGGATGATTAGTGTCATTGGCGTTTATTTCTGTATGATACATCTTTCGATAGCAATTAGAGACCCCTATCATAAAAACACTGTGGTGTGAATGCCTGATAAAATCAATAATTTGCCGATAAATCGCCGATAAGGTGTCAAAAACAACACTGGTCCACTCGAGTAGCAAAAGCGGGTTGTTAATTGGGGTCAATAAAGGGATTAGCGATACTAAATTTTAGCCAGACTGAGCTTGAATAACGAATTTTATTGGGAACTTATAGACTTTACATCGTTTTTTTTTACGAATGTTGGGACAGAATCGGACCGACTGTTTGGGATTTTCAATCGGTCTTTCATGACCCCAATCGGTCTAGGACCGACAAAACCAAAAAAAATATGATCCCTGGTTACATGTCATACCATTGTTGTTATGCACATGGCATAATTCTATTTCCCTTTCCAGTTTCCATTAAGATTCATTGCAGTTTATCTTAACTGGATTTTACAGAGAAAATTAGACAATTAAAATATTAAAACGATAAACTTTATTTAATTAAATGGTATAGAGGTCATCGAAACCGAACAAATCATTAATGTTATCCTACTGCAACCCAAATTTGACATAACAAAATCAATGTCGCCCTAAGAAATCATATCATTATATAAACCACACTGGGGAATGACCCTGTTCTCATTGGCTTTCTATCATCACTAGCCCTTTGCATGCTGGGAAATTTGTCGTCTGCTAAAATGTCGTCTGCTGAATTTCTAAAATTAGCATTTTCTTCGATTTTTTTTCAAAGAATACTGTCAGAATAGCAAACAGTTTGGATCCTGATGAGATGCCACGTTCTGTGGCGTCTCATCTGGATCCAAACTGTTTGCAAAGGCCTTCAAAATCCAGTTCCAGTGCTCAAAGGGTTAGACATTCCTTACACCTTGGTGCACTTTTATGTATCATGTACTCTTTACACCTCTTAAGTGTTATTTTAGCATTTTTTTGATCTAACCAATATTTGATCATTTTCACACTTTAGTAAACCTAGATAGATTGGTAAGTTCAAACCATGGTCCGTTATCATCATCTAATTCTTAGACTGATAATATAGAAAATACTTAGATTTTAGCACAAGTACACACAACATGCATGTTGTAGATATGCATGGCGGCTGGGATGGCTATACATCGCTTTCAATTAAAATTATTTATGTTTGAAATACAACTAGTTTGATTTAAAATAATTGCCTTTACATAAAAGCGAGCTATTGCAAAAAGTGTTGTATTTCAAACATAATAAGTCTTCTAGAGTGTGAAAATGATCAAATATTGATCGAATAAACCTAATGTAAAAAGAACACTTAAAAAGTGTTAATAATACATAATAATACGGATATTTACTTCAAGTCGTCGAGGACACAAGAATATTTTTTTGCACCAACTTACATGTAGCCTTCAGCCGTTGATGCCAAGTTACAGTAAATGGTCCAAAGAACATCAACAATAGGACTCAGATGAAAAATGAATATTAATTTTGATCATTTGGATTTTGTTTTTGACTATAAATATAGTTTCAGATAATCATGGGTCTACAACTGTCATAGGTATGTTCCGCAGGTTCTTTTACTCCCGATCACAGGTTTCGACACAAATATTAAAAACTAAGAAAGCGTTGAGCAAGTCCTAAATATTGTTATTTTCAGCCAATTACTGTTTAACAGCTTCTCTCTAACTAGCATCATGTAGTGGAGGGTTGGAGAACACTATCCTGATACTTTCACTTTTTTGGAACCACCCTAACACACATGCATAAGCCGAGTTGTAGCAGAATGCGGCTTATATAAATACTCACACCCTCGAGGAGGACAGTATGCAGTGATTTTTTCCCCCCAAATTACAGCCTCTACCACTTCCAGGCTGTGTCCCAATTGTAAAAAGGGAAAGAAGGCTGTTTCCCAATGCCAAAAAGGTACATTTTTTCCCAAAAAATCTGACCAATATTTCCCTGAAAAATGCTAAACTTTTCCAGTAAACTCAATAATTGTTTTTTTTTAGCTCACCTTATTGCTCAGGTGAGCTTTTAGGATCGGTCTTGTCCGTCGTCCGTTGTCCACATTGGTTTGTAAACACTCTAGAGGCCACATTTTTTGTACGATCTTTATGAAACTTGGTCAGAAGATTTGTCCCAATGATACCTCNTGCATGTTATTAGTGGGTTCTGGTTAGATGATTTATTTAGAGAGTGATGCAATAATGTGACAAAAAAAACTTTGGGGAGCATCACCCGTCTCCGACGGTTTCTTGTTTTATGAGCCTTGTTTTGTGAAAACTTAACAAAATGCATGTGCGTAAAGTGTTATCCCAGATTAGCATGTGCAGTCTGCACATGCTAATCAGGGGCAAAACTTTCCGCCTAAATTGGGATTTCTCTTAAAAGGGACTTTCTCTAAACGAAAAATTCCATTAAAGCAGAATGAGTCGTCCCTGATTAGCCTGTGAAGACTGCACAGGCTTATCGGGGACCACACTTAACGCACATGCATTAAGCCCAGTTTTTGACAGAAATATTCTAATATGGTTTCAGATCACTGTGTTCCGCATGGGTGAAGGGGCACAGGATATCGACTTGGCTATACTGACGGCACTCTTGAAAGGTGGAAAATAATGAGACATGCTTTAGTTTTAGTATATCATATTCTTCTTTTATTAAGATTTAGAATTCCAGATTGGTAAGTTAAGAAATGCTATATAGGTAAGGTTTGAAATACTTTATAGGTTACATGTCATACCATTGTTGTTATGCACATGGCATAATTCTATTTCTCTTTCCAGTTTCCATTAAGATTCAGTGCAGTTTATCTTAACTGGATTTTACAGAGAAAATTAGACGATTAAAATATTAAAACCATACACTTTATTCAAATAAATGGTATAGAGGTCATCGAAACACACATTTGACATAACAAAATCAATGTCGCCCTAAGAAATCATATCATTATATAAACCACACTGGGGAATTACCCTGTTCTCATTGGCTTTCTATCATCACTAGCCCTTTGCATGCTGGGAAATTTGTCGTCTGCTTAAATGTTGTCTGCTAAATTTCTAAAATTAGCATTTTCTTCGATTTTTTTCAAAGAATACTATCAGAATAACAAACAGTTTGGATCCTGATGAGACGCCACGTCCCGTGGCGTTTCATCTGAATCCAAACTGTTTGCAAAGGCCTTCAAAATCCGGTTCCAGCGCTCAAAGGGTTAGACATTCCTTACACCTTGGTGCACTTTTATGTATCATGTATTATATACACCTCTTAAGTGTTATTGTAGCATTATTTTAAACTAATCAATATTTGATCATTTTCACACTTTAGTAAACCAAGATAGAATGGTAAGTTCAAACCATTGTCCGTAATCATCATCTAATTCTTAGACTGATAATAAAGAAAATACTTAGATTTTAGTACAAGTACAGACAACATGCGTGTTGAAGATATCCCTGGCGGCTGGGATGGCAATACAACGCTTTCAATTAAAATTATTTATGTTTGAAATACAACTAGTTTGATTTAAAATAATCGTCTTAACATAAAAGCGAGCTATTGCAAAAAGTGTTGTATTTCAAACATAATTAGTCTTCTAGAGTGTGACAATGATCAAATATTGAAAGAATAAACCTAATGTAAAAAGAACACTTAAAAAGTGTTAATAATACATAATAATACGGATATTTACTTCAAGTCGTTGAGGACAATAGAATTTTTTTTTTGCACCTACTTACATGTAGCCTTCAGCCGTTGATGCAAAGTAACAGTAAATGGTCCAAAGAACATCAACAAAAGGACTTAGATGAAAAATGAATATTAATTTTGATCATTTGGATTTTGATTTTGACTATAAATAAAGTTTCAGATAATCATGGGTCTACAACTGTCATAGGTATGTTCCGCAGGTTCTTTAACTCCCGATCACAGGTTTCGACACAAATATTAAAAACTTAGAAAGCGTTGAGCAAGTCCTAAATATTATTATTTTCAGCCAATTACTGTTTAACAGCTTCTCTCTAACTAGCATCATGTAGTGGAGGGTTGGAGAACACTATCCTGATACTTTCACTTTTTTGGACTAGGTAAAAAAAAAAGAAATCCTTGTACACACTGTAGTGGTCAAATTTCATGTCCAATCTTCATGTTACTTTGTCAAAATGTTCGTCTAAATGATATGTTGGTTGAAGTCAAAAGTGGTTCTGGTCCGTTGAAAAACATGGCCGCCAGTGGGCGGGGCAGTTTTCCTTACTTGGCTATAGAGAAACCTTGTAAACACTCTAGAGGCCACATTTCTTGTCCGATCTTCATGAATCTTGGTCAGAAGATTTGTCCCAATCATACCTCGATCGAGTTTGAAACTGGGTCATGCTGGGTCAAAAACTAGGTCACTAGGTAAAAAAAAGAAAAACCTTGTAAACACTGTAGAAGTCACATTTCATGCCCAATCTTCATGTTACTTTGTCAAAATGTTTGTCTTAATGATATGTTGGTTGAGTTCAAAAGTGGTTGCGGTCCGTTGAAAAACATGGCCGCCAGTGGGCGGGGAAGTTTTCCTTATTTGGCTTTAGAGAAACCTTGTAAACACTCTAGAGGCCACATTTCTTGTCCGATCTTCATNAAAAGTGACTTCTAGAATGTTAACAAAGTTTTACAATAACCATATATGGAAAAATGCCTCGCCCCCTGGCGGCCATGTGTTTAACCAACCGGAACCATTTTCAAACTCTTCCAATATATAATTGGGACAAATCTTCAGCCCAAGTTTCATGAAGATCGGACAAAAAAATGTTGACTCTAGAGTGTTAACAAGGCAAATGTTGACGATGCACGACGGACAAAAGGCGATCACAAAAGATCACCATGAGCACCTTGTGCTCAGGTGAGCTAAAAATATAAAAACTATAAGCTAAAGCTAGGTGGAGTGAGTATATTTGCATGGCCTTGTAAGATTTTGGAAGTTTTACCTTGTATTCAGTTTTATAGACTTGTAAGAAAAGTGGTATCTGAAAAACAGTTTTGTTAAGCATGTAACTGGCTATTGTAGTTAAGTTACATTATATGTATCATAAATTCAAAGCACTTTTTACAGTATTTTTAGTTCTGAATGAATCTAATTTCCAAAACTGAATCTAAAAGGGAGATAACAGAAAAATACTATACAATCACAGAATTGTTTCCCTTATTTATGAAGCTTCTTGAGCTAATATTAACAATTTTACGACTACTTAATTCTAATGTGCCACAATTAATCTGGAAAATAAGAGGCTCATATGTAACTTCCCAAAGACACTGTGACATTTTTGGTATCAGTAGGAGAATGAGAGTAGAAAACCAACCTTCCTAACATCCCTGACCAGATATCTGAGAGTGTTGGATGGGCCTTGCCTCTGAAAATAGAAACCAAATAATAGGTAAACATTTAATACAAGTTTATAATAGAGTAATAACCAATAAGGCCTTATTATTTAGGTAATTCATGTTGTTGTTTCTGTAAGAAATCAATTGCAAATATTAACATCAATCATAAATTATTAATAACAAAAATGTAATTTTATAAAGCCTGTTAAATACACTAAAATCTAGGTGAGAAAATGTGTGTAAGTTGGAAACAAAATACTTTTTTCTCAGATTCATAAATAAATACAGGTGACTATTATTTGCAATTTATGTTCATTGTTATAATTGTCCATTGTAATAAAGTACACAACAATCTGAATACTTTGTGCTGTGATTCAATTCATACTGCCTTCAACGATAAAAAGTAATTGTTTCAAGAATTGCATTCAGCAATATGCTTCATTACAGATGTTCTGAACAAAAATGTTACACACTTGATTTTATTGGATTAACACATTTGTTTTGCATCCTTGTCACCTTTAACCATTCAAAAACTAAGCCCTTAAAACATACAGTAGGACTTAGCAAACGTATGATACAGAAAAGCCTACATACTATATGATAAGACTGCATGATTCACGCCATGTTGTAGTTTCACTCTACCGCTCCCAGTACGCTACTTATATCTGATATCCTTACCGTGTTGTAGAGTTCCTCCAATCGAGGGATGGTCAAGAAGCTCTGCATGTGCACCCCATTCTCCAGGAGCAGTTTTACGAAGTCCACACGGTCGTTGATGAGGGCATCCATCATTGCTTGCTCTAGAGATCCTTCCTATAGACATGAAGAAGCTCATCGATACTGGATGCTTTGATTAAAATTTTAACCTTTTTATTCAAGCTCAATTGCATTGAAAGCCGAAGGCTTATTGAAACGCTCTCAAGCCAGTTTTCTGGGAAGAGCCAGTAGTTGGTGTCTCTGGGGAAGATCTAAAGAACGCTCCCTCTGTGGTGATTGAACCTGTGACCACCACAATATCCACAACGCCACGGCGATCTTCCTTAAAACTCATTGATGCTATATGCTTTGATTTGATGCTTCAAATTGGAATTATACTATAATTAAACATGAAAATAACTTATTATTTTATGATTTTAGTGTTTATGATAAATTTATATCACTTAGAAGTAAGTTTTTAACAATAAAAATATATCACATTTCAGTTTCAAATGTACACAGTGCTTACAATAACATTAAGAAACCCTAACAAACAATGATTTCTTTCATTAAAGGAACAATTTTATCTTCAGTAATCAAACAATATTAACGGCACAGCTATGTAAAAATCGAAAACTTCAATCAATTTATGACAAACACAAATAATTATTTACACCAACAAGTGACAACTACAGCTTTGTCACAAATGTTCAAGAGCACATAACTCAGGAATGTGTGTATCATTGGGCATAAACACATGTATTGCATATCTACTCGTCATGGAAATGAAGTATTAGGTTTTAATTAAATTGTTTGAGTAATGTGAAAGTAGTTCACTCTATATTTTATGTGGAATGACCGACCGACACCCATACAGACTTTGGTTTTGGCAGTAAAACAAATAATCTTGATTATGTCCCCTTACCGGCCATTCCTGTCCGTATACAAAAATGTGACTGCGCGCTATGTCCACACGGTCCCAGGTGAGAGCGAGGCTTAGCTGGTCTGGTGCGCTGGCGTTAGTACCTGCAAGGATATAGGAAGGAAAAAAGGGGGCACAGTGTGACAAGGTGTAAGTAGGTCACAATAAGAAAGGAATGAATGATAAAACATTATCCTTGTTCATTCCCCTTTTGGGGTGTTTGAAATGATACATGTATGGTATCTAAGAGCTACATATATTTTGTTTTATTATACCTCCCATGATCATTTCTCCACAGACTGCATATACAAATTCAGCACGTAGATATTTGATACGTCTCATAGCAATTTATCTTCTTAATGCAATGTCACTCGCTATGCTATGTAAGTAGTTGGGGATTATCTAAAAAGTGTGTGTCTAGTACAAGTGTGCCAAATCCACATCAGATGAAATTGGTGAAGTTTGGATATGGGCCACGCTCGGTAAAAAATTGGTTAAATGCAGGTGCGTACAGTGGCGTCCCAGATAAGCATGTGCAAACTGCACTGGCTAATCAGTTTATGATATTTTTCGTTTAAAGAAAGTCTCTTCTTAGCAAAAATTCAGATTAGGAAGAAAGTGTTATCCCTGTGCAGACTGCACAGGCTACTCTGGGATGACACTTTATGCACATGCATTAAACCCCCTTTAAGTTTTCAAAGAGCGAGGTTCACAATTATATGAGCCTCGCTCTGTGAAAAGGGGGTTTAATGCATGTGCGTAAAGTAAGCAATTATTAAGGCTTTGTAAAAAAAGGTGAACAAACTAGGGCCCATCTTGGCCCTCTTGTATATATATATATATATATATATACAAGAGGGCCAAGATGGGCCCTAGTTTGTTCACCTTTTTTTACAAAGCCTTAATAATTGCTTACTTTACGCACATGCATTAAACCCCCTTTTCACAGAGCGAGGCTCATATAATTGTGAACCTCGCTCTTTGAAAACTTAAAGGGGGTTTAATGCATGTGCATAAAGTGTCATCCCAGAGTAGCCTGTGCAGTCTGCACAGGGATAACACTTTCTTCCTAATCTGAATTTTTGCTAAGAAGAGACTTTCTTTAAACGAAAAATATCATAAACTGATTAGCCAGTGCAGTTTGCACATGCTTATCTGGGACGCCACTGTACGCACCTGCATTTAACCAATTTTTTACCGAGCGTGGCCCATATCCAAACTTCACCAATTTCATCTGATGTGGATTTGGCACACTTGTACTAGACACACACTTTTTAGATAATCCCCAACTACTTACATAGCATAGCGAGTGACATTGCATTAAGAAGATAAATTGCTATGAGACGTATCAAATAACTACGTGCTGAATTTGTATATGCAGTCTGTGGAGAAATGATCATGGGAGGTATAATAAAACAAAATATATGTAGCTCTTAGAGACCATACATGTATCATTTCAAACACCCCAAAAGGGAAATGAACAAGGATAATGTTTAATCATTCATTCCTTTCTTATTGTGACCTACTTACACCTTGTCACACTGTGCCCACTATTTTCCTCCCTATATCCTTTCAGGTACTAACGCCAGCGCACCAGACCAGCTAAGCCTTGCTCTCACCTGGGACCGTGTGGACATAGCGCGCAGTCACATTTTTGTATACGGACAGGAATGGCCGGTAAGGGGACATTATCGAGATTATTTGTTTTACTGCCAAAACCAAAGTCTGTATGGGTGTCGGTCGGTCATTCAACATAAAATATAAAGTGAACTACTTTCACATTACTCAAACAATTTAATTAAAACCTAATACTTCATTTCCATGACGAGTAGATATGCAATACACTTGTTTATGCGCAATGATACACACATTCCTGAGTTATTTGCTCTTGAACAGTTGTGACAAAGCTGTAGTTGTCACTTGTTGGTGTAAATAATTATTTGTTTTTGTCATAAATTGATTGAAGTTTTCGATGTTAAGATAACTGTGCCATGAATACTGTTTGATTACTGAAGATAAAGTTGTTCCTTTAATGAAAGAAATCATTGTTAGTTAGGGTTTCTAAATGTTATTGTAAGCACTGTGTACATTTGACACTGAAATGTGATATATTTTTATTGTTAAAAACTTACTTCTAAGTGATATAAATTTATCATAAACACTTAAAATCATAACATAATAAGTTATTTTCATGTTTAATTATAGTATAATGCCAATTTGAAGCATCAAATCAAAGCATATAGTATCAATGAGTTTAAAGGAAGATCGCCGTGGTGTTGTGAATATTGTGGTGGTACAGGTTCAATCACCACAGAGGGAGCGTTCTTAAGATCTTCCCCAGAGACACCAACTACTGGCTCTTCCCAGAAAACTGGCTCGAGAGCGTTTCAATAAGCCTTTGGCTTTCGATGCAATTGAGCTTAACCCTTTGCATGCTGGGAAATTTGTCGTCTGCTAAAATTTAGTCTGCTGAATTTCTAAAATAAGCATTTTCTTCGATTTTTTTTCAAAGAATACTATCAGAATAGCAAAATGTTTGGATCCTGATGAGACGCCACGTTCTGTGGCGTCNTCCTGGAGAATGGGGTGCACATGCAGAGCTTCTTGACCATCCCTCGATTGGAGGAACTCTACAACACGGTAAGGATATCAGATATTAGTAGCGTACTGGGAGCTGTAGATTGAAACTACAACATGGCGTTAATCATGCAGTCTTATCATATAGTATGTAGGCTTTTCTGTATCATACGTTTGCCTAGTCCATCTGTAAGTTTTAAGGGCTTAGTTTTTTAATTGTTAAAGGTGACAAGGATGCAAAACAAATGTGTTAATCCAATAAAATCAAGTGTGTGACATTTTTTTTCAGAACACCTGTAATGAAGCATATTGCTGAATGCAATTCTTGAAACAATTACTTTTTATCGTTGAAGGCAGTATGAATTGAATCACAGCTCAAAGTATTCAGATTGTTGTATACTTTATTACAATGGACAATCATAACAATGAACATAAATTGCAAATAATAGTCACCTTTATTTATTTATGAATCTGAGAAAAAAGTATTTTGTTTCCAACATACACACATTTTCTCACCTAGATTTTAGTGTATTTAACAGGCTTTATAAAAATTACATTTTTTTTTATTAATAATACATGATTGATGTTAATATTTGCAATTGATTTCTTACAGAAACAACAACATGATTTACTTAAATAGTAAGGCCTTATTGGTTATTACTCTATTATAAACTTGTATGAAATGTTTATCTATTATTTGGTTTCTATTTTCAGAGGCAAGGCCCATCCAACATTCTCAGATATCTGGTCAGGGATGTTAGGAAGGTTGGTTTTCTACTCTCATTCTCCTACTGATACCAAAAATGTCACAGTGTCTTTCGGAAGTTACATATGAGCCTCTTATTTTCCAGATTAATCGTGGCTCATTAGAATTAAGTAGTCGTAAAATTGTTAATATTAGCTCAAGAAGCTTCACAAATAAGGGAAACAATTCTGTGAGTGCATAGTATTTTTCAGTTATCTCCCTTTTAGATTCAGTTTTGGAAATTAGATTCATTCAGAACTAAAAATAGTGTAAATAGTGCTTTGAATTTATGATACATATAATGTAACTTAACTATAATAGCCAGTTACATGCTTAACAAAACTGTTTTTCAGATACCACTTTTCTTACAAGTCCACAACACTGAATGCATGGTAAAACTTCCATAATCTTACAAGGCCATGCAAATATTCCCGCTCCACCTAGCTTTAGCTTATAGTTTTTATATTTTTAGCTCACCTGAGCACAAGGTGTTCATGGTGAGCTTTGTGATTGCCTTTTGTCCCTCGTGTGTCGTCAACATTTGCCTCGTTAACACTCTAGAGTCAACATTTTTTTGTCCGATCTTCATGAAACTTGGTCTGAAGATTTGTCCCAATTATATATTGGACGAGTTTGAAAATTGTTCCGGTTGGTTAAACACATGGCCGCCAGGGGGCGAGGCATTTTTCCATATATGGTTATAGTAAAACTTTGTTAACACTCTAGAAGTCACTTTTATTGTCAATCCTTCATGAAACTTGGTCAGAAAATTTGTTGTATTGATATTTTGGATGAGTTTGAAACTGGTTCTGGTCTGTTGAAAAACATGGTCACCAGGGTGGGGCCATTTTTCCTAATATGGCTATAGTAAAACCTTGTTAACACTCTAAAAGTCACACTTTTAGTCCAATCTTCATGAAACTTTGTCAGAACATTTGTTCTTAAGATATCTTGGATCAGTTCTAAAATGATTCCGGTCTGTTTAAAAACATGGCCGCCAGGGGGCAGGCATTTTTCCTTATATGGCTATAGTAAAACCTGGTTAACTCTATAGAAGTCACATTTATGGTCCAATTTTTATGAAACGTGGTCAGAACATGTGTTATAATGATGTCTCGACTGAGTTTAAAAATGGTTATGGTTCTTTTAAAAATAATGTCGCCATGGGGTAGGACATTTTTCCTAATATGGATATAGTAAAGCCATTGTAAAACCTTGTAAGCACTCTAGAAGTCAATTTTTAGTCCAATCTTCATGAAACTTAGTCAGTACATTTGTTCTAATGATATTTGAGCTGAGTTCGAAAATGGTTCTTGTCCGTTGAAAAACATGGCCGCCAGGGGCGGGGCATTGCCCCTTATATGGCTATAATTAAACCTTGTTGACTCTCTAGTTGATATTTTGGCCAAGTTTGAAAATAATTTCAGAGACATCTCAAAAGTTGCTAAGAGCAGTTCAGTTCCCTGTAGTCTCCGGTGAGCGATCATAGGCCTCTGGCCCTCTTGTTATATTGTAGCAGCATGGTGCTTAAACGGGTATAATGCCACATGCAGCTCCAATGCAGTCTGGTCAGGAGCTACTCTATACGCTTAATAGTCATGCTAGGTTTTGTGGTCTCTTTATAGACATCATAGTATATGTATGCAAAGGCATATTTTCCGCTAGCCTTTTTGGATATGTCCTTTATCCCTTTTTGCAAGACCTGGTTCATATTTATATACCAAAAAATGACGAATTCCAAGCAAAACAGTCTCTTTTTATTCCCTTAAAATGTTGTCCTGGTTAAGCCCGCTTAGTTTGTATTCCTCCTTGACATCATTTCCCCTACAGTGGATATAAGGTTAAAATAGAAGTAGAAAATACCATTTATGTGGAAAGTCTTAATATACTTGGTCAGGTTGTGCAGTTTGCAAAGGCTGAACCAAAATAACTTGCTTTGAGACTGGTTTCCCAATAACTTTGCTGTCTGTTAACTCCAGAACCTACCCAAAGGGTACCATTAACCCTGCATTGAGACTGGTTTCCCAATAACTTTGCTCTCTATAATTCCAAGAAACTGCTGACATGGTACCGGTACACCCTGCTTTGAGATTGGTTTCCCAATAAATTTGCTCTCTGTAAATTTTCAGAACCTGTCGACAGGGTACCGGTACACCCTGCTAGTTTCTCAATTACTTTGCTCTCTGTAAATTCCAGAACCTGTCGACAGGGTACCGGTACACCCTGCTGGTTTCCCAATAATTTTTCTCTCTGTTAATTCCTGAACCTGTCGAAAGGGTACCGGTACACCCTGCTGGTTTCCCAATAACTTTGCTGTCTGTACATTCCAGAACCTGCGGCCAGGGTACTGGTAAACCCTGCTGGTTTCCCAATAACTTTGCACTTGGTAAATTCCAGAACCTGCTGAAAGGGTACTGGAACACCCTTCCGGTTTCCCAATCTCTGCTCTCTGTGAATTCCAGAACCTGCCGACAGGGTACCAGAATAAATAGCTGGTTCCTCAATAACTTTGCTCTCTGTAAATTCCAGAACCTGCCAACAGGGTACCGGTATTCCCTGCTTGACATTGGACTGGTTCCCAATAACTTTGCTCTCTGTTAATTCCAGAACCTGCCAACAGGGTACCGGTATACCCTGCTTGACATTGGACTGGTTCCCAATAACTTTGCTCTCTGTAAATTCCAGAACCTGCCGACAGGGAACCGATATACCCTGCTGGATATTGGACTGTTTTCCCAATAACGTTGCTCTCTGTAAATTCCAGAACCTGCCGACAGGGTACCGGTACACCCTGCTTGACGTTGGACTGGTCATTCAGCACCTGATGGGCGGGGCCTTCCGGGCGACGTACTGCCGCAAGAAGTTCAGACATAAGTACGCCACGTTAAAGAGAAATGTATGTGCACCACAAACCCTGAGCCACTTTGTTAAACATTTGTACAAATGAGCCTCGTTCTGAGAAATCTGGGCTTAATGCATGTGCGTAAAGTGTCGTCCTGGATTAGCCTGTGCAGTCTGCACAGACTATTCAAGTGTCGGCACTTTCCGCTTTTATGGATATTTTTTGTTTATACAAAGTCTCTTCTTAGCAAAAATCCAGTCTAGGTGAAAAGTTTCATTCCTGATTAGCGGTTTGGACTGCACAGTCTAATACTGGCAACACTTTACTCACATGAATTAAGCCCTGTTTTCCCAGAGTACGAGTATATTGTTTTGCTGGATGTCAGTCTGTCGGTAGACCAGTTAGTTTCCGAGCAATTACTTTTTAACTGATTGACTGATTGGCTTCATACTTCACATGTGCATTGGCCTTGGACAGTAGATGACCCCTATTGAAATTGGGGTCACTAGGTCAAAGGTCAAGTCACTGTCACAATAAGTGTGAAATTTGTTTCCGATCAATTACTTGTGAACAGATTGACCTATTGGCTTAATACTTCATATATGAATTGGCCTTGGGCAGTAGATGACCCCTATTGAAACTGGGGTCACTAGGTCAAAGGTCAAGGTCACTGTCACAATAAGGGTGGAAATTGTTTCTGATCATAAACTGGTCAACAAATTGACCGATTGGCTTGATACTCCACATGTGCGTTGGCCTTAAACAGTAGATGATCCCTATCAAAATTGGGGTCACTAGGTCAAGGTCACTGTCACAATAAGTGTGAAAATCAAGGCCCTGTTTTGGGGGCATATGTCTCCGACTGCGGAACTCTTGTTAAGTTTGGTTTAAATTAGTAATGCTCAATTCCCATTTTGATTTTTTTTCAATTTTGGCTGCAAACCATATGCTTTACTGTTGAATTATGTAAAATTTCATGACGTGTGGAAGGATTTTACTTCTCAGTGCCCCAGCTACTGTTAACCTTTAATGGTTATTTACATGTACCACTGCAAGGAGTTTGAACAACTATCTGCTCTGTTGCTAGGCTACAACTCATGCGGCGCTATAAAACATGCTGACGCATGAACAACTATTTGCTCTGTTGCTAGGCAACGACTCATGCTGCACTATACAACATGCTGGCCGCGACGTCCAACTCACTGAAGAAGCAGGAGGAGGAGTTGTTCCCCTTCCCGTTCCACGACCTCATGATCTGGGCCGTGCTGGTGAAGCGGCAGAAGATGGCGCTCTTCATGTGGCAGCACGGGGAGGAGGCCATGGCCAAGGTAGTTTATTTTTAGTTTAAATCTATTTATTTAAGCTTGATTGCATTGAAAGCCCTTGGCCTATTGACATGCTCTCGGGCCGTTTCCTGGGACTAGAACCAGTACTTGGTGTCTTTGGGGGAGATCTAAAGAACGCTCCAAAGGTGGGGATCGAACTTGTGACCTCCCTATCACTAGGCGGACACCATATCCACTACGCCACAGCCATAGCCATGGTATGTAGAGGGGTGCACCATGGAATGAGCCTTGTTCTGGGAAAATTGGGCTAAATGCATGTGCGTAAAGAGTCATTCCAGATTAGCTTGTGAAGTCTGCAGAGGCTAATCAGGGACAACACTTTCCGCCTTAACTGGATTTTTGTTATGAAGAGACTTCCTTTATATAAAAATGTCCATTAAAGCTGAAAGTGTCGTCCCTGATCAGCCTGTGCGGACTGCACTATTACATTTTTAATTTGAAATGTAAGCGCATATGCTTACCATGCAGAAAACATTACTTGAACATGTCAGCCAGATTTGTAGGTGCTGTTATACACCAATACCTAAAACTGAATTGTAGAAATAAGTATTGTTTTCATCATTTGAACAATAAAATTCAAATAGAGATTTTCAATCAAGCGCAAACATAAGACCACTGCAAACAGAAATACTGCTAAAAACTGCAACAAATCAAAACAGAGATACCTTGCTATATTTTTCCTCTTTACCCTGATTACGATTTTTCCTGCGTACCTCTTCAGGCTCTGATGGCATGCAAGCTGTACCGGGGCATGGCACATGAGGCAGACCAAGACGACCTGGAAATCGAAATACCCGATGAAATAAGGGAATATGCACTGTAAGAGTTCTTACTTCAGTGCTCCAGCTAGGCCTTAATAGAAGGGCACCCTGCTGTTCCGAGGCCCTGCCCTGCCCTTCCCTTTTAATCTGTCCTCGTTGTAAAAAAAAATAAAAAATAAAAATATATATATATTATTATTAAATGCCATACATGGCTCAATTACATTTACATATTAGAATTTATTAATATCTTGTTACACTGTTAGTGATTTATTCCTGATTGTAGACATTTTATTCACAATGTTTGTTAATGAAGGAAATGATATGTTATAACAAATATTATATTTGTGCCCTTTTGAGAAAAAAGTTTGCGCTCAAAAGTGCCCTTTTGACAAAATATCCAACCTTTTCAAATCCTAACTGGATCTCTTATAGTGTCACATTGTGCCATAGGTTCAAAGGTTGAGATATTCTTTTCACTTCAGAATATGTGATTTATAAGTTGTTATCCCCCGCCATAGGCGGAGGGATATTGTTTTGGCGTTGTCCGTCTGTCGGGCACTTTTGTGTCCGGAGCCATATCTTGGAAGTGCTTTGGCAGATTTCATTGAAACTTGGTATGAGTATATATATGGATAAGACGATTATGCACGCCAAATGGCATTGTACACCATATGTTAGTAACGGAGTTATGGCCCTTTGTATCTTGAAAAAATGCTTTTTACTATAGGCACTTTTGTGTCCGGAGCCATATCTTGGAAGTGCTTTGGTGGATTTCATTGAAACTTGGTATGAGTATATGTATGGATAAGAGGATGATGCACGCCAAACGGCATTGTACACCATCTGTTAATAACGGAATAATGGCCCTTTGTATCGTAGTATGTTCATCCGTCTGATTTGCACCCATCCTTAAACAAAATATATGTTGCGGGGGATATCAATTCTACGAATTTGCTTGTTGTTCTCAATTATCAGGCAGTGCAAGACCTTTGTGTTTTTGACGAAAGTCAAGGTCACACATCAAGTCACACATTTGTAGAAATATTTATTATTATTCCATTATTTTACTATGCATCAGTGAATTCTGTAATAACCTTCCATAATTCTTCTCCATCTTCTCCCTTGCTGTGTGTCATATGTAAGATTCATGTCTAGGGTTAAGGTCAAGGTTCATGTCTAGGGTTAAGGTCAACGTCACACAATATACTTCATATAAGGTCATACGATTCACATCAAGGGTAAAGGTTACACAAATGCTTCATGTTAGGTCGTACACTAAACCCCTAAACTGACCAGCATTTCTTCCAGAATTATGTATACATCTTTGTACTTAGAAATTACAGGTTAAAAGTTTTGTGCTCCAACAAGGGAGAGCATATAGTCGCTGACTTGTCTGTCCTTCCTTCTCTCATAATTATCCCCCGCCAAAGGCGGAGGGATATAGAATTGGTGTTGTCCGTCCGTCCATCTGTCAGTATGCTCATCCGTCCGATTTGCACCCATGTTTAAAGAAAATGTATGTGGCGGGGGATATCAATTCAATGAATTTGCTTGTTATTCTAGTTTCCAACAGGTTGTTACCAACTTTGATGCATTTTTTGTAACAGCAAGCTTGCATGGAGACCTTGCCTGGGATTTTTTTTCAGTGTAGTGTGGTCAAGGTCATTGTTACTAAAAAATATAAAAAACGTTTTTGGCTAAATTATTTGAGTTAATTAATGGATGGAGGTTTTGCACAAAATTGTGTGTGTAGGTTGCTAACCTAGTTAAAGATTTCACAATTATTAAAATTAGATCTGTCACTTAACATTGAAAACTTGCTTTCATGGCATCGTCATGTGTGTTTCATTTTTTATAAATTGAACAACTTAATGGAATTTAAAAGCAAATAGTATTATTTTTATGCCCCCGAAGGTGGGCATATATTGATGGCACTGTCCGTCTGTCTGAAATTCCATCACACTTTGCGTTGAGGTTTTGCGTTTAGGTTTCAAAAAATGGTCATAACTTTTGCAATATTGATCATTTGGAATGCATGTGTATCTCATAGAGCTGCACATTTTGAGTGGTGAAAGGTCAAGGTCATCCTTCAAGGTCAAAGGTCACAAAATAAAAAATAAATAAAATAAATCAAAGCGGCGCAGTAGGGGGCATTGTGTTTCTGACAAACACATCTCTTGTTTATTATTTCTACCCATTCTCCACCCTCAGTGAGTTTCAAACCCTGGCCATGTGTATTATCTTTGTAAAGCATTGTCCCAGATTAGCCTGTGCAGTCTGCACAGGCTTATCAAGGACAAAACTTTCCGCTTTGATGGAATTTTTATGTCCCCCAGTCTATACTGGGGGACATTTTGTTTTGCCCTGTCTGTTTGTTGGTTTGTTTGTTGGTTTGTTGATTTGCATCAAATTTTAACATTTGCCATAACTTTTGCAATATTGAACGTAGCAACTTTATATTTGGCATGCATGTGTATCTCATGGAGATGCACATTTTGAGTGGTGAAAGGTCAAGGTCATCCTTCAAGGTCAAAGGTCGAATATATGGGTCAAAATCACTCAAACTTTAACATTGGCCATTACTTTTGCAATGTTGAAGATAGCAACTTGATATTTGGCATGCATGTGTATCTCATTGAGCTGCACATTTTGAGTGGTGAAAGGTCAAGGTCGAGGTCATCCTTCAAGGTCAAAGGTCAAATATTTTTGTGGGGACATAGTGTTTCACAAACACATCTTGTTCTTTTTAAATTATATCTCTTCTAAACGAAAATCCAGTTTAGGCGGAAAGTGTTGTCCCTGATTAGCCTGTGTGGATCATGTGCAGACTGCACAGGCTTATCTGGGAGGACAATTTCAACACATGCATTAAGCCCAGTTTTTCCAGAATGAGGCTTATTTCTACCCATTCTCCTTCCTCAGTGAGTTTGAAACCCTGTCCATCCATTGTATCCCACAGACCATAATCGAAGGCAGCCATTATTAATATATTGACCCATTCTCTGCTCTCAGTGAGTTTCAAACCCTGGCCACCTGTATCATGTGCGTAAAGTATCGTCCCAGATTAGTCCGCACAGGCTAATCAGGGACAATACTTTCCGCTTTGATTGAATTTTCTTTCAAATTAAGGCTCATCTAAACAATACTCCAGTTTAGATGGAAAGTGTTGTCCCTCATTACCCTGCACAGGCTAACCTGGGATGACACTTTACGCACATTCTACAGGTGGCCTGTGGGTTGCAATGGATGTACATGGTTTGAAATTTATTTGGGGATTGAAATAATACAAAAATACATTAAAATTCATTAAGTCGTTAGTTGTTGCAAATGCATGAAGCCCAGTTTTTAAAGAGCAAGGCTAATTTTTACCCATTCTCCGCCCTCAGTGAGTTTCAAACCCTGGCCCTCGAGCTGCTAGAACACTGCTTCAAGATAGACGAAGACTACACCCAGCAGCTGCTGACCTACGAGCTCAAGAACTTAACAGTGTTCTGGAAAAACTTGGCTAAATGCGAAAAGTGTCATCCCAGATAAGCCTGTGCAGTCTGCACAGGCTAATCAGGGACGACACTTTCCGCGTTTATGGTATTTTTTATGCCCCCTTTAAAAAAAAGGGGGTATATTGTTTTTGGCCNATCTGGGAGGACAATTTCAACACATGCATTAAGCCCAGTTTTCCCAGAACGAGGCTCATTTCTACCCATTCTTCTTCCTCAGTGAGTTTGAAACCCTGTCCATCAATTGTATCCCACAGACCATAATCGAAGGCAGCCATTATAAATATATTTACCCATTCTCTGCTCTCAGTGAGTTTCAAACCCGGGCCACCGATATCATGTGCGTAAAGTATCGATCCAGATTAGTCCGCACAGGCTAATCAGGGACAATACTTTCGGCTAAATGGAATTTTTCTTTCAAATTAAGGTTCATCTAAACAAAACTCCAGTTTAGATGGAAAGTGTTGTCCCTCATAAACCTGCACAGGCTTACCTGGGATGACACTTAACGCACATTATACAGGTGGCCTGTGGGTTGCAATGGATGTACATGGTTTGAAATTTATTTGGGGATTGAAATAATAAAAAATACTTTAAAATTCATTAAGTCGTTATTTGTTGCAAATGCATTAAGCCCAGTTTTTAAAGAGCAAGGCTTATTTTTACCCATTTTCCGCCCTCAGTGAGTTTCAAAACCTGGCCCTCGAACTGCTAGAACACTGCTACAAGATAGATGAAGACTACACCCAGCAGCTGCTCACCTACAAGCTCAAGAACTTTGACAGTGTTCTGTGAAAACTTGGCTTAATGCGAAAAGTGTCATCCCAGATAAGCCTGTGCAGTCTTTGGTCTATGTTCTTTAAACTTCACATGTGCATGCATCTCATTGACATCTACAATCAAGCATGGTTTAAGGTCACTAGGTCAAAGGTCAAGGTCACTGTGACCTTTACATTGAAAATATTACCTTGTTTCTAAAATAGCTGCCATGCGGCTTCAAAGCGCAGTAGGGGGCATTGTGTTTCACAAACACAGCTCTTGTTTGTTTAAAAGTACTCCCTTCCCTTAGTAAAAATCTTGTTTAGGCGGAGAGTGTCGTCCCTGATTGTGTGAACTGCATAGGCTAATCTGGGATGACACTTTATGTACATGAATAAAGCAGTTTTCTTTTTTCCCCATTCTCCCGCCGGTAGCGAGTTTCAAACCCTGGCCCTCGAGCTGCTAGAACACTGCTACAAGATAGACGACGACTACACCCAGCAGTTGCTCACGTACGAGCTCAAGAACTTCAGTGACCAGACCTGCCTCAGCCTCGCGGTCGACGCCAACCACCGCGAGTTTGTGGCGCATACGTGCAGTCAGGTCCTGCTCAATGACATGTGGATGGGAGGGCTGCGTATGCGCAAGAATACCAGCTTGAAGGTGGGTGCCTGGGAGTGTATTGTGATACTGTACGAGATTGTTGGTCTTTTATCATCAGAGACAAATCAATTACTAGGTGATACACCGCTAGTGTTTTTCATTTCCATCATTTTATCATTTTTATCACTCGATTGTTTGTTGAGTGATTGCTTTAATATTATTAATAGGAGGCTAACCAATACTTGAGAATTATATGGCCTACTGTAAGATGCGAACAAAAGGTGTGAAAACTAGTATGTCTCTGTCAGTGTTTGAGGTTCTAATAGTGCTACTATTTATGTGCTATCGATCTTTTGAATTGTTGACAAGTTTCACATTTTAAGTTTATGTATGCATGTTTTATTTCATTGTAATTTGTTGGCACTATTCCATTAAATATTGTCGACTTAAATACAATTGAAAACATGACAGGCATAGAGAAAAAAAGTAATTCAGATGATTTGAATACATACAAATGCAGGTTTATTATTCACATAAATTTACTTTCACTTTTCCCAGTTTTAATGGTGTTTTTGCACTATGTCCCCAGGTGTTGCTGGGTATACTGCTGCCTCCTTATATCCTGGCCCTGGAGTTCAAGAGCAAGGAGGAGCTCCAGCTCATGCCCCAGACAATGGAGGAGCACCTTGACGAGCTCAGCGAGTGCAGCGACAACGACAACATCTCCCTGTCCTCCTTTGAGGATGATCAGGTATGCAGGCGTAGATTTTGCATATTGTTCTAGTGCTGATTATCACTATAAATGTCTTTGGATAGTCGGTTGTGTTTTTTATGCCCCCGAAGGTGGGCATATAGTGATCGCATTGTCTGTCTGTCCGTCTGAAATTCAGTCACATTTTGCGTTTAGGTTTCGAAAAATGTGGAAATACACTTTGCGTTTAGGTTTACAAAAATGTGGGAAAAGGGCGCATATGTCATCCTAAAGTGACAGCTCTTGTTTTTCTTGGCTCCGGAAATGCTTAGCTGTCACTTACACAAAATGAAAAGATCTCACTCTCAATCAGGTAAGTATGAAATGATCACTGTGAATTGTTAACTTGCAGGTTCTTAACGTTAACATCCAAAAGGTCACTTATTTCTATCAAGGATAATAAGGTTCAGAGTGTGAAATAACTGTTTATTATTTAATTTCATGTTATAATTTATAGCATGTAATCAGCAGGAATGATGATATCCCTCTCCCATGTATGTATGGATTGTAAAAGCCTTTTTTTATTATTTTTTTTTTGCCCAGCTCTGTCTCCAACTAGAGCTCCACTCCTTTACCTTGCACAACTAAAGCTTATTTTTTTAGCATTATTCATTTATTTTTACTTCAATTATTCATTTGAGCTGCGCTTTGGGAAACTCAGGTGTAATGCATATGCATGAAGTGTCATTCCAGATTATCCTATGCCGTCCCCACGAGCTTATCAGGGAAGACACTTTCGTCCTTGACTGGATATTCTTTGAAAGAGACTTTCCTTGAGTTAAATATTTCCATAAAAGCTGAAAGTGTCATCCCTGATTATCCTTTGCAGACTGCACAGGCTTATCTTGGACGAAACCTTTTTCAAATGCTAAAAGCACGGTTTTCACAGACAGGGGTGTGATGTTTCCTCTTTTCATCTGATTTCCTCTCTTTCAATGTCAAATAGTTATTAACTTTGCTTGAATTATATATAAATGAATAGTTTAACTAAACCCTGTAAGGGGGGTAGGGAATTTGCCTCTCTGTATGTGGTTCGTAAATCACGCCCCTGACAGAGCTTGGCTCATTTATTCAATTGTTCATTCCCCCCCCCCCCACAGAACGGCTACATGGACGAGATAGAGTTCAGTTTCACACCCAAGCCCATTGGCATTAGCAACCAAGCGAAGGAGAACGGTGTGGTGTACGGTGACCACAGTGTCTACTCTAACCAGGTCTTCAAGAAGGAGAAGAGCCCTCTTAGGCTCGGCAAGAAGATCTACGAGTTCTACAACGCCCCAATCACCAAGTTCTGGTCCAACACGGTCTGTTTAACCTCTTACCTCTCAGATATGCATTTTAACACGTTTGTAGTCTCTTACAAAATCAAATTAAATTTAAGCGCTTTCCTACTAGATTAAAGTTTTAAAGGATTTATTTCCAACCCTAAGATACTAATGAGCAGCAAACTGCATAAAACCTGAACAGACTGCGAGTTACTCGCAGGCTGTTCTGGTCTTATGCTGGTTGCATATAGCCATTTTCACTTTGCTACTGAGTATAAGAGGGTTGATGGCTACCTGTTTCTTTGGTTACATTTCGGTTCAGTTTCCTAGCTAAATGCAAATACAACGCCATCACATCATGAAGCTCTGGCCCTACATGGTCAGCTGATGTTTGTTTCCTTTGTTAGATATCATTTATGTCAGCAAATTAAATGTGTTTCCTTTACTTGTATCTTTGTTGGAATTTTTATCAGCCCATAGTTTACTTAAAAAAAAGGAAAAAAGACTTGAATCACCAAGATGACTTCTTTTGACACTAGTATTCCTTTCTTTTAAAAGGTTCTAAAGAAACTAAATAAAAGTGAAAATTTTGTTGATAGCTCACCTGAGCATGTGCGCATGGTGAGCTTTTGTGGTCGTCTTTTGTTGGTCTTGTGTTGTCCTCCTTTAACATTTACCAGGTCAACACTCTAGAGGCTACATTTATTTGTCTAATCTGATAAAACTTGCACAGAACATTTGTTCAAATGCTATCTTTGATGAGTTAAAAAATAGTTTCCTTCCATTGACAAACATGGCCACCAGGGACGGGGCAGTTTGTCTTAAATGGATATATTAGAAATCACTTTTTTTTGGTTCACGCATCATGGAACTTGCTCAGAACTTTTGTTCTTATGATACCTTGGCAGAGTTCCATAAGTATTTTGGTCCTTTGAAAAACATGGCCGCCAGGGGTGGGGGGAGCAGTTTTTCTTATATGGCTATAGTTAACACTATAAGAAACATTTTATTACAGCAACATCACAAAAGCTGCTTAAAACAGTTCAGTTCCTTTGGGTCTCAGGCAAGGGACCCAGGGACTTTGGCCCTTTTTTTATATTCTTGAAGCAGTGTTCTCGGCTGTTTCAGATATTTTATCTGGTCTTCCTGTTCATGTATACATACATCGTGTTGGGGCAAACCCTGCCGACACCACGATGGCAGGAGTACTACGTCATGGGATACATCGCATCTCTGGCCCTGGAGTTAATCAGAAAGGTACAGTGTGAATGAAGTTTGAGATGTATACACAACAGCTCCAATACATCGCGATTCGATATATCATGATTTCCAATATATTGTGAGTCGGCAATGGCTCCCACAAGTCCAACGAGCATGATCACTAAATGACAAGTTTTAATCTGAGAATTAACTGAGATAAAAACCAGTTATAGCTAGTAATTCACCCTTTTTCACCCACTTAAATTTTCTGTTTTATCCGACATCCATAAAATCCAGTTTGGTCCAGATTGTTTTCCTTCAATGTTCACCACGCCTGTGTACTGTGACAAACAATAACCCTACTTGCCAAACATCACAGGTCATTTCGCGTGTCACCTTTCTCTATTGAATTTGCTTTGAACTGCAGATACACACAGTCCATATACATGAAGGTGTATACAGTAGCTGTAAATGTTACAGATCACCCAGTTTCTTTGCACTACCAATTTTTTATCCAAAAGTAAAGTGAGTTGTCTCCCACTCAATTGTTTATATAGGAAAAGACTCCCCAGTTTGTCAAAATGCACTACACATTTTTATCCAAATTTAAAGAGTGAATTGTCTCCCATGCCGCTAATAATGCGCTACAAAGTTTTTATTTAGCAATCAAATATTAAAGCCCATGCTTTTCATGAGGAAGAATGACGTAATATTTTACATTGGATTTAATTTGTGCATGCTTTCTTGAACAATAAAACTTGGCAGTGCTTTTCGGATTACAAATTTAATTATACGCATTTGAAAATACTTACATGGAATAATGTTTTGTGTTATACCAATGTTATACATATGGATATAACACATAATAAAATAAGGTAGGTAAAAAGCGTGTTTTCAGATTGTCAAATGCAAATATATTTGCATGAGTGACCTGACAAGTTATATCGCGCGCCGGATATATCGCGGTCGCGATCTTTGAACCCCATCAATCGCAATGTATTGGATCTGTTGTGTATATATAATTAGCATGTTTTACGTCGACAAAATGATTTTGATTTCACTCACAAGTGTTAAATCATATATTGAATATTATGCTTATATAATGAAATTTCACACCAAAGGCTACTTTACAAAACCAACTAGACCTATTCATGATCTTATAACCCCATACTTGTGTAATATTCTATTAATTATATACCCTGTTGGACATATTATTCATAAAAAACACGTAACAAATAGGAAATTATTTTATGTCAAGTAAAAAACTATATTTTGTTAAATTTTAATACAGGTATTTGTTTTGATATGAGAATGATAGGGAAACAGGAAAGGCTTGTAACAAATATGGATTCCTGTTTTTGAATGTTGAAAACAGTGATAATCGATTGGAATGTATAACAAAATTCTACGTTGTTCTACCCAAAAGAAATTCCCCCCCCCTGGTTGAAGCAGTTATCCTCTTTAAAAACATCTGACCGTAGACTACAGAGCAGAGTTTATTTAAAACGGCTGGATCAGTGAATAAAGGGAGAAAACTTTTGCTGAGCCCTTTAGAGGTAGCTCAAGAGGTTAGCTTCCTCACAAAAAGTAAATCAGAAATCTAGCCCATGACTTCAGCTTGAAAATTTGTGGTTATCCCTCACGGTAGACTGAGGGATATTGTTTTGGCGTTGCTGTTCGTCTGCCTTTCTGTCCGTCCATTATGTCTGTCCGTTGGGAACACTTTTGTGTCTGGTGCCAAATCTCGGAACTGCTTGAGGTGATTTCATTGAAACTTGGTATGAGTGTATGTATGGATAAGAGGATGATGCATGTCAAATTGTTACTCAAACAGACTTTCAATAGCAAGAGTTATAGTCCAGGTCACACATTGAGGTAAAAGATCACAAATTTGATCAATTATTTATAATTTAGCCATAACTTCACAATGCATCAAGGGATTCTGTAATAACTTTCTACAATTGTTCTCCTTTATCTGGCTGTGTCTGTGTGTCACAGGTAAGACTTATTTCTCTTTGGTCCAGATGAAGGTCCCACACTGAGATCAAATGTTACACATTTTGATTAAATATGCCTTATTTTGTTCAACCATACAACAAAGGATTTCCAAATGCCCTGTCGTAATTGTTCATCATTATCGGGCAGTGTGGCACATGCAAGACCCATTTTCCTTTTGCCAAGGTCAAGATCACACAAATTTCCAAGCACACCGCCTTTTAATGGCATTTATCTGCATGTCATCCTTAAAAAATATTTTTTATAGAAAAGGCACAACCCTTCATTTACAGCTTTTCTTTAAGGTCTGCACCCATACATAAACACAATTAATTTGACTGGGATATCAATTTAACAAATGTTCTTGTTTTTTTTATTACAACATCTTTGTGAAGCATCTATATAATTATTAAAAACATGTTTTAGATTACATTGTGTTTATCAGTAGTTGGTCACTAACAATATTGTATGGTAAAACAAGTAGTTTCCGCAATCATACCTGATATTGTTTGCCAATGTTCTCTCAAATCTCCTGAGTTGCAAAGTATTTCATGACATCAACAATAACGATAACTGTCAGTTTACTGCGAAATCATGTGTAGAATATCATATCCAACCTATTGATTACAGCCTAGCAACCTGTCTTAGTGCCTGCGCACTTAGCGTCTTTATGCTTTTGTTTGAAGTATGGAATGGATTTCATTCGGCCATTCTGATTTTTTTGTTTATAAATAATAACAAAGTGTGGATAACATGTTGTGCATGTAATGTTTCCTACTTCCAAAGATAGTGCAAACATGTAGTAAAATCACTGCCTTAAGTAATTCAACTCATAATGTTGTTCAGATATTCATGGTGAGTTTAATGGTTTTGTTCTGGAAATAGTTCTTCAAAACAAATACTTTAAAATGTCATAAATGTCAACAAAACTCTGTAGAAGAGTGTATTTTATTTTACATTCGAGCCTTGCTCTAAGAAAACCTGACTTAATGCATCTGTCGGCGATCGTATTGTTAATGCAAATGTACTTCGGTTGTGATAAAGAAACGTAATTCAATCCAGGTTCGACCTATTTTTTTTTTACGTTCAAAAGCAACATAAACAACAATAGTAGCGACGTCTATAGTGACGATACAGTTTGCGCGGCGACGTCACGCCAAATTTACGACAGCACCCTCTGCAGTCTGCACAGGCTGATCAGGGACGACACTTTCCTAAACTGGATTTTTGATACTTGCTTTCAAAGAAAAATACCATAAAAGCGAAAAGTGTTGGACTGCACAGGGTCATCTGGTACAACACTTAATGTTCATTCATTAAACCCCATTTTTACAAAGCGGGGCTCATTTTGAAGACATTACTCTTATTTTGCATGGGAAATGAATCAATATACTGGCAAACAAATGCCTGGACGCAGTTGTTTAAAACAGTCAACATTGGTTAATGTTAATCATGGTTAATTTTCTAACTTTGCTCATAGATTTGACAATCCTTAGTGAATTAAACACAGCACACATTATTAACTAGTTCTGCAGGATTTACACCCTCATAGCGAAGTTTGTGCCAGTATTTGTTTTCCAAACTTTAACCATGATTAATTTTACACCCCCGTTAAAAAGTAAAGGAGGGTGTATTGGAATCCCCATGACTGTCTGTCTGTCAGTCTGTCTTTAGACACCCGCATGTCCGCAGGCGTTGTCCGAAATGATTCTATGTACAACATTCAATATTGCAGGCATTGTTTCTTGTCATATGGAGTTTTGTATGTGCGATTTGTATTGGCCTATGTAAAAAATTACAAAAGTTATGCCCCATTTTCAACTCTGACATTCCATAACATATTACAACATGCGACGTGGAGGGTATTCCTCACCCCTATTGTGACAAATTTAAAGTACGTTCTGAATGGACCATCACTCAGAATTCTCCAGAAAATTTATGGATTTCAAAAGAATGCGGACATTTAACTAAGTGAAGTCAAACAGAGAGGGATTGCATGTTAGTGATATTTGTATGCACTGCCGGACTTCATCTTCAATAATAATACCGCCATTATTTATCAGTTCCAGAACAATTCATACCATCCCAACATGTTCAATGGCTGGCTTTACCACGCATTGTTGAGTAATTGTTCAGTAATTGACTAGAAGCATCAGCTTTAAGGTCTGTTTGTTCATGAACTTCACTATTGTTTAAGGAGTGACACAATGTTCGTTTAGATTTCTGATGTAATGTTCCTGCCATTGTTTAAGCGCATTGAACCCTTGTCTCAGTGCATCGGACTTAACAGTCAGTTTTAAATGGCCACAGAATTTGGAAATTTTTGTCAGCATTTCAGATATGTTGAGTCTGACCAACAATATGATTTTTTTTTAATTCATGCACAATTTTGATTATGATGTGATCCCCATATTTGTTCATTTGGATTTGTTGCCGTTTTCAACACTACCGTAATTACTTGGTTTTCTCCGTAATTACTCGGTTTTACACTTAATTTTAAAAATTATTTTTCGTGTCCGAATATTTAGATACCAAAAATTCTTTAAAAACAGGTGTCCAGAATATTTGAGACAAAAAAAAGAGTTGTTGGAATGGCACTAATATAATTTCATGACCAGTTCCCACGCAAATTATGTGACCAGGCTGGGAATCAAACTTGCGATCCACAGATTTGTTGTCAGCTTTACCCTAAGCTCAGTCCCCATATTAATCAAAACACATTAAAAATGTTGCTGCATGCACTCACAGTTAATTTTCTCAAGTTTGTGTTCATTTCTCACAGTGTCTCACCAAATATCTTTCATCAATATCAGCATCTTAATTGCTAGTATTTGCTGATCTGTTAAAAAAGCAATTATCTGGAACTGTCTTGGTCTCAAAGTCAGTGTTGTCAGCTGAAGTTTATGTTTCTGAATTAGCGGCATGTATGTTAATGGTTACTGGATCTATTAATTGTACTGAATATTCACAGAGGATCAATTAACAAACCAGGTCTGTGTCAGAAGACATGTTCCGTACTGGACAAATATAGTGCTTGACAACATGATTTCAATACTATATGATAAATGATAATTATGTTTTGTCTTGATTGTGGATTCTCTTTGATCTCTTTATGACAACATAATTAATTAATTGCATTTTGACATGTCAGGAGGAACGGCTGTCCTGAATTCCTTTATCTAATGGTATGTCAGGGGAATAAAATGTCTGACTTAAATTTGATATTCAAAAGATTCCCATGAATTATGGAGTTCTGGCCCTAGAATTATCGAAAACTGGGTGTTTGAGTAGTGTTTATCATTTATTTATTAAAAATGATATTTGAAAACCTGTAGTGTGTAGAACTGTTTTTTTCCTAACAGTATTGTCATGTCTCGCCTAAGCAGCTTCTTAAATGTGTTTGGCATTTCATTTTTATGAAGATAAAAAATGAAGTTCATGGTAACAGAATTTGATCAATTCTAGTACAAGTTTATTTTTGTTCAACAATGAGGTAAGCTTAATAACATAACATGAACATACAAACAAATTTGAACAATTGTTAACACAGAATGCAGTAAAACAAGAACATAGAAATTTCATTAATTAAATATTATTTGACACCATATTTAATAGCGAGGTAAAATTATTTTCTATATATAGGATCTGACATGAGTTGTCATATCCTACCATATTTTATTAAACGAGTTCAGGAATTTTGTTAGTAAGCGAGCCTTTGGCGAGCTTACCAACGAATTTCCTGAACGAGTTTAATAAAATATGGTATGATATGACAACGAGTGTCATATCTTTTTTATCACATGCTTTTAAACTAAATAAAATACATCTTAATTGACCAAACAAATGCTGATAGATCTAAAAGTTGTTTACTATCGTGACGTCATTTCATGTTGAAGACGTCATTTCACCGCAATAAAGCCATGCGATTGGTTAGTTTCTGATTCTGTAGCCAATTAAAACGCTTAAAAATGTTGTATTACAATTTACACGTGTGTAATATAAACAAAAAACGTAATGTCGGTATTTCATTGAAAACAAGGTATAGCATGTGATAAAATGATATATTATCATCACATAATCAGAACAATTACAAAAATCAGAAGACAGAATGATATGTCATAATACAAACAAACCCACACATCAGAAACAAAATATTTCAGCTATATTTTTGTAGATGCGTTCAAGACGTTTATTATCTTGTAGAATACAGAAATGATCTAAATAGTTCTAATGTATGAATTATGTCAACAAATCAAATACCAAATAAGGTGCATTTTCACATAATTTTGCTACAAAAATGAGCATTACATCAAATGAGTTTATGTTGACTATTAATGTATTTCTTGTTTTACAACAATTTAGTGCTAAAAAATAGTTCAAAAGTCCTGCTTAAATCATTCTATTTCAAGGTCATGTCAACACAAATCATCAGCTTTATTCTCAGTAAATGGAAATGTATATAGGGTTAATTTACCCTCAATTCATGCAACTGACAAGGCATTCCCTATATATGAGCCTCACTCTGGGAAAATGGGGCTTAATGCATGTACATATAGCGTTGTCCCTGATAAGCCTGTGGAGTCTGCAAAAGCAAATCAAGGAAAACACTTTACGTACATGCATTAAGCCCTGTTTTTCCAGAGCCAGGCTCATACCATCTGCTTTTATTCTCAGTTGTGGGAAATGTATTTAAGGTTAATGTAGCTTCAATTCATGCATAATTTAAAAGGCATTCCATACATATCGTTCAACTTTAGTTTATTGGATGAAAGAACTTTGTGACTATACTGGAAATTGTAAAAAAAAAAAAAAAAAAGTAATAATCAGAGTTCACATCATTACAAATCACAGTCGATGCAGACACAGAATTCTATGTAAAGTCCATTCACGAGCATATACACCCACATCAGTGTTTCTCGATGTTGCCGTGAATCCATCTAAATCTTATATCTCCTAAACCCCCTCTTAGTCATCAAAGGAGTTCATTACTATTTCTATATCTTATGTTCGTTATGCACACAGGCACATGACGAATAAAATTGCTATAAAAAAGTCTTAAAATAATATATCACACAATAGAATAACACTATATAGCACAGCAGTTTTCAAGATTTTGTGTAATGCCTGATGACCCCCATTCCTGTCATCCTGAATTCAGTGTACATTTGAGCCTCGCTCTGTGAAAAGGGGTTTAATGCATGTGCGTAAAGTGTCATCCCAGATTAGCCTGTGCAGTCTGCACGGGCTAATCAGGGACAATACTTTCGGCTTTTATGAAATCTTTCGTTTAAAGAAAGTCTCGTCTTGGCAAAAATCTAGTTAAGGCGAAAAGTGTCATCCATTATTAGCCTGTACAAACTGCACAAGCTTATCTGGGATGACACTTTACGCAGATTCATTAAACCCCCTTTTCAAAGAGCAAGGCTCATAAGTATGCGCCTATTCACAGTGATTAATCTGGTACTATTGGAGGCCAGGTGGGGTCCCATGTGGGGTCTCACTTGTGACGTTGTCACGGTTACTCCCACAGCACAACAGGCCTTAAACATGTGCAAGTAATGACACAATTATATGAGTTGATTCAATTATATGAGTTGATGCTATAATATGAGTTGATGCAATTATATGAGTTGACACAATTATATGAATTGATGCAATTATATGAGTTGACACAATTATATGAGTTGATGCAATTATATGAGTTGACACAATTATATGAGTTGACATAAATGTATGAGTTGATGCAATGATATGAGTTGACAAATTATATGAGTTGATGCAATCATATGAGTTGAATTCATGTGGAAAACCAGTCTTATGATGTTGCTTTACATGTAGAATTAAAAAAAATATATAATTATTGAAAGGAAGGTGATAATTGTTTACATCAGTGTGATCATGTTCTAAGAAATTTACCTATGTTTATGAGTATTTCCATGGAATCTAACTGGATTTAATGATATTTAATACAAGTAATTTTGCAACAGTTCTAATGAAATGAAATGTTTTTATGTATGTGTTTTTTTATATACATATTTATACATGTTATTCTTGTGTTTTTGAAGACATGTGTCAGAAATATACGCAATAATGTTTATGATGATCTACCCTGATTATATGATGTCACCTGTTGTTGCATACATAAAATAGATGATCAAATGTTACCAAAATTATATTATTACACTGATTTGTGTGTGTGTTTTTGCCCCACTTTATGAGGGGGGAGCGATATAGATTTGCCCTTGTCCTTCTGTCCGTCACACTTTTGTGTTTTGCGAGTTTTTCAAAGAGTATTTCTGCTGAAATTTTGCGAATATTATACCAGCATGTGAATTTGTTTGTATTTTGGTTCAAAGTTTTCCGACGTTACTGGAGTTTTCAAACAAAAGCTGAAAGTGGATCAGGCATCAGTGTCATAAGGGCACATTTCTAGTTTGGTTTGTACGTTGTCAGTTAGAAAACGATTTTTACAAGGTTTTAGTTTTATAAATTAAATTCTGAACTGCACTTGCTGAAACTGGTATTTAAAAAGTCTGATGTTTATGGTGAAGAGACATATTTTCCTAACAAATGGTTTTTACTGATGTTATTCAAACAAAATCAAATCAAACCTTTGTTTATTTCCAAATGTATTAATGTTTGTTAAAGCACAAAAGAACAAATACCACAAGCACTGGCATTGTAAGTTAATAGGGAAAACCATTAAGCTTCCTTTTAGTGCTATTTGTTTGACAAATGGAACCTTTTGAATTGGGTTAAACATTTATTGGGGAGTGATTGAATTCATAATGTATGATATGTTTAGATTTTAGAATGTATCAGCGATTTTTCAGATTGTTGAGAAAGAAAACATGGTTATATAATACATGATGTGTATCTGAGAATTCAAGTTGAACATGAGGATACTTAAGAAACAAAGCAACAAGATGTATATTTTATTAATGTTTTAGAAAAGCTTTCAAAGCTAATAAATGGTCACATCATTAACAATCTATACAGTTGCCACGGTAAGCATGGCATTAAATACATAAAATTGAACGGGAAACTGTTCTATCTTGTTTATGTGTGACAGTTTCATAATTCTATATCATATATCAAAGCTAATAAATGGTCACATAGTTACCAATTTATACAGTTGCCACGGTGAGAATGGCATTAAATACAAAATTGAACGGAAAACTGTAATATCTTGTTTATGTTTCTATATCAAAAACAATGGCTTCATGTCAAGCCCGATATTTAGAAGAAGAACCCATACCATTTAAACAAGATAGACCCTCAGGTGACCGATTTCCTTAGAAGAGGAGCTCCCCTGCCTTTGTTTGAGTGGTATAGTGATAATTGGAGTGTGGAACACCCCTGGAAGTATAACAACATTATCATGCAGTGATTTTTTTAACCCAAATGTTCAGCCTCTTACTGGCTGTTTCCCAATGGCAAAAAAGAACATTTTTCCCCAAATATCTGACTAAAATTTCCCAAAAAAGCTACCAAATATGTCCAATAAACTCAATAATTGGTTTATTGATTTAATTATACAGTGATATAAGTCTGTAGCACTTTATAATATGCATTTAAAAATGCAGTAAGCATGGACTTATAAACAAATGGTTAACTGTTATTTATTATCATATAAATAACGTTTCATTTTTACCAATGTCATTGTTTATCGTGCTATTCTCCCCGTCCAAAAGGCACAGGCTGTAAAATAAAGCAAAAAAAAACCATGCCATGTACATTCCCGATAACAACAACACGTTGAGAGTTTAGGTTGAATCTTTTAAGCTGCATCATGAGAAATGGATCTTGTGCCATATGCACCAATGTAGACCCAGCCCAGCCGGCGCATCCACACAGTTTAGTGAGGAGCTACAGAGTCTGCTTCTGCGCGGGCTAGGCTGGATATTCATTGGCGCTGGTGTGGTGCTACAATTGCCATATGTGTCACGTTCTGAGAAAACTGGGCATAATGCATGTGCGTAAAGTGTTATCCCAGATTAGCCTGTGCAGTCCGCACAGGCTAATCAGGGACGACACTTTCCGCCTAAACTGAATTTCGTTAAGAAGAGACATCATTTAAACGAAAAAATCCATAAACGCGGAAATTTCGTCCCTGATTAGCCTGTGCAGACTACACAGGCTAATCTGGGATGACAATTTACGCACAAGCATTATGCCCAGTTTTCTCAGAACAAGACTCTATCTAGCGTAAGACCCAGTTTTGCCTGATGCATCTGATTTTATCAGATTTAAAACATAAATGTTTAACACTCAGGGTGTTGTATTGAGCGCATGTGGACTCTAAATTTGTTATTTTCCCGTGTTCCATTGCTCACATAAAGAGTTGTGAATGGTGCAGCCATTTGTCTTTGGGTTCTTGTTGGATGATTTTTGAGGTAATATGAAGCAAGCAGAACATGAAGGTGCATGTTTTTGTATTTTTGGCTTTTTATGCCCCCAAAGGTGGGCGAGGTGATCGATCTGTCCGTCTGTCTGTCTGTCTGTCTGTCTGTCTGTCTGTCTGTCTGTCTGTCTGTCTGTCTGTCTGTCTGTCTGTCTGTCTGTCTGTCTGTCTGTCTGTCTGTCCGTCTGTCTGTCTGTCTGTCTGTCTGTCTGTCTGTCTGTCTGTCTGTCTGTCTGTC
>VMBQ01005444.1:0-26500 GCA_007657795.1 Dreissena rostriformis | reverse complement strand
CATCTAATAGTCCTCTACCAAATTTGCTCAAATTATGCCCCTGGGGTTAAATTTGACCCTGCCCTGGGGTCACAAAATTGAACATATGCTTATATAGGGCCTATTTTGTGAAAACTTTAAAAATCTTCTTGTCCATAACCATTGGGCCTAGGGCTATCAATTTGGTATGTAGTGACATCAAATAGTCCTCTACCAAATGTGTTCAAATTATGCCCCTGGGTCAAATTTAACCCTCCCTGGGGGTCATAAAATTGAATATATGCTTATATAGGGCCTATTTTGTGAAAACTTTAAAAATCTTCTTGTCCATAACCATAAGGCCTAGGACTACAACATTTGGTATGTAGTGACATTGTATAGTCCTCTACCAAATTTGTTCAATTTATACCCCTGGGATCAACTTTGACCCTGTCCTGGGGGTCACAAGATTGAATAAACGCTTATAAAGCGCCTATTTTATGAAATCTTTATGTCAAAAACCATTGGGCCTAGGGCTACCAAATTTGGTATGCAGTTATGTCTTGAAGTCCTCTACCAAGTTTGTTCAAATAATGCCCTTTGGGTAAATTTGACCGTGACTTGGGGCTCACAAAACTGAACATTATATACCCTAATATCTTTCTTATTTTGTATAAACTTTTGAAATATTCTTGTCCTTAACTCTAGGACTTAGGGCTACCACATTTTGTATGTAGTGAGATATAGTAGTCCTCTACAAAGTTTGTTCAAATTATGCCCTTGGGGTTAAATTTGACCCAGCCCAGGGGGGGGGTCACAAAAGTGAACATGTGCTTAAATAGGGCCTTTATTTAAGTATTTGAACATGCTGAGAATATTTGTTTCGTCCTTTTTTTTAGCACTGGAGCAATACAGGGCCATCACGGCCCTCTTGTTTTTGGCCTGTCTGTCATTATATGTGTCATTGTATATGTCATTGTATGTGTGTGTCCCAAAACTTTAACCTTGGTCATAACTTTTGCAATATTGAAGATAGCAACTAATTGATATTCGGCATGCACGTGTTTCTCATGGAGCTGCACATTTTAAGTGGTCAATGGTCAAGGTCATCCTTCAAGGTTAAAGGTCAAATATATGTGTCAAAATCGCTCAAAAGGGGGCAAAGTGTTTAACAAACAAATCACTTGTTGTTTTTTTTTTTTTTTTCACTTCATAAAAGGAATTTAACTTTCTAATTCTGCTGTATTCACGAAACATGATATAGAAATATAAACGCTAAACATTTTGACCAATTTCTAGTTCCTAAGAAAATCAAATTGAATTAAAGACCTTTCTTAATAGATTCAAGTTTTAAAGCCTTCATTTCCAACCCTACGATACTGATTAGCAGAGAACAGAATAAAACCTAAATAGCCTGCGAGTAACTCACAGGCTGTTCTGGCTTTTTGTTGGTTGCATATAGCGATTTTCACTTCGCTTCTCATGAGTGAAACAAAGGTTAAACCAAATGCACCAGTGTCTCCCTTGACCCTCTAAATAATTTATTTAAAACATATTGTATCATTGCAGTATTTATTGACATTTTAGATCATCGCCTCAGAACCCAAAAGTATTCTGGGGAAGTTCAAGGTGTTCTTCGGCAGCGTCTGGAACGTATGGGACACAGTCTCCATCCTGTGGTTTGCCACAGCGGTGCTCGTGCGATACCTTCCCGTGACGCCGCGGGCAGCACGTGTCCTCTACACGTTGAACATCGTGTTCTGGTACCTGCGTGTCATGGAGATACTGAGCGTGAACAAGTACCTTGGTCCCTACCTCAAGATCATAGTCAGATTAGTAAGTGAACAAACACTTTTTGTATGAGCTTTCTTTTATATTCTATATTTGCAGTTATATAACATGCATTTTTCTTATATGAAAACTGCAAACCATCTGCTTATGCGATGTAATGTTATTACACTTGTATGATGTTGCAACTCCAAAGTAAATGAACAAATGTTTCTAAGGTAAATGTTCCTAAAGCAAACCAGTAATTTTTCTATCTACAATCTATCTAATACTGATAATTATAGTCAGTAAAGCAATTTTGAGTATGAGGACTGTCTAGCACCTATATGAGCCTCGTTATGAGAAAATTGGTCTTAATGCATGTGCGTAAAGTGTTGTCCCAGATTAGCCTGTGCAGTCTGCTCAGGCTATTCAGGTACAACACTTTCCTCCTAAACTGGATTTTTTCTTAAAGAGTTAATAACTTTTTAAACAACAAAAAAAGCAGAAAGTGCCATTCCCGATTAGACTGTGCAGACTGCACTGGCTAATCAGGGACCACACTTTACGCACATGCATTAAGCCCAGTTTTCACAGAAGGAGGCTCACAAGATTACATATATTTAGCGAGAACATTGTTCAGACAAATAAAGCAAAGAAATGGATTAAAACAATTTTTACAGATACAGATTAAATGTATAAATCTGCAAATGTTTTTAAGGGACTGAAAACCACGAATGACGAAAAATGAAACGTTCTAAAATACCGTATTTTTTACAATTATAAGTTTGTATTGATTAAAAATATCACGACTGGTATATAACATTACTTGAAAAAAAGTTTATTTTTTATTTTTACTTTATTTTTTATTTTTTTATTTTTATTGGGTATGTATACGAGGTAACTACCAGTTAATTATAAATAACGCAAGTAGATTGATCATCATCGTCACGTGGTAAACCCAGGAATGCAAATTGTGCATGTGTAGTGGATTGTATATATTTTATATATAAAATGATCAATCTACTTGTGTTATTTATAGTTTGTATATTGTTATGTCACCTATTTTCGTGATGTACTTTTGATTTCACATCGCGAAATTTTATTACCGAATATACTGAAAATATGAACTTTTTTCAAGTAATGTAATATACCAGTCTTGATATTTTAATCAATATAAACTAATAATTGTAAAAAATACGGTATTTTAGAACTTTTCTTTTTTCGTCATTTGTGGTTTACAGTCCCTTTAACAATATATGACTATTCAGCAAACATGCTTTTAAATATGCAGCAAACAAGACAATCTTCTATGTAATATTTGTATTGTCTATTAAAGGTTTGTTAAGAAGCGATGATATCTTACGAATTGTATGCAAAAGTCTAATTAGTCATATACACAAAAGAACGGTGAAAAAAGATTAATCAACATGATGAACAATTCAATATTTCATATCATTGTGAGAGACAGTTTGGTACATATTTGGATAAGAAGTAAATTACATACTGATTGCTAGGTATACAAAGGAAATTTCCACAGTTTGTATGATATCCCTTGAGAGCATAATGATTGTCATAATATTGTCATAATTGTTGTCTGCACTTAAACAATGGCTCCTGTCTGAAACTTGATATGATTTATGACATAGACAAAAACATTCCAAATATGGAAATAAAGCTTGCGAGAAAACATTGTATAGTATTTCACATTTTATTGGTAGGTACCTAATATAATGCACTTCAAGGAAATAATCCAACCCTGATAATGCAGACAAAATAATGGCCTTAATGATTTAGTCCATTATACTTTGGGGGAATTTGATTTGCTTGTGGTTTTATCTAGTAGTAAATACATCAAATTTTGTATTCAGTTCTAACAATGTAAGGCAACTATTGATACAGTATTCCATGGTTACAAAACAATTTTATTTAATCAGTAACAGTTGCTGGAATCCTCTTTTCAACTTGAAATTTTAATTAAACATTATTACTACATGTTACACAAAATGGAATGCGGCAGTGGGCGAGAAATCTGTGATAAACTAGTGAAAATTGTCAACGCCTTAAAAAGTCAGATTGTTGGCCCAATCTGCATGAAATTTTGTCGCATATATATCAAGGCTGAATTTAAAGCTTGGTTATGTGGGATAAAAAATCTAAATCAAGATGGCAAATTAAGAAAAAATCTTAAAAGACATTTTTTTTTTGGCCTAGTCTTCATGAATTTTGGGTCGAGACATTTGTCATCCACTGATCATCAAACTTGCTTAGAACATTTTAAAATTGTATTCTTTTGAATGTTAAAAAAATATTTTGTTCTGTTCGAAAACATGGCAGCCAGATGTGGGGCAGTTTTCCTTATTATGTCTGTATTGAAAACGGTTTATTTCCTTGGGGTCTTGGAAAAACGCTAAAGAGCCTTCAGCCCTTTTGATTTTTTTATGCTTTAATTTAATTCAAGTTGTGCAAAACAAATCATACATTATAATAATATTCTTGATTTGTACTTTTCCAGCTGCGTGAGATGTGCTATTTCCTGATCATTCTTCTGATTGTGGTGGCCAGTTTTGGGATTGTGAGGCAGGCCATAAACCACCAAGATGAGGAGCCATCGTGGTTCCAAGTGCGCAACATTTTCTTCTGCCCGTACTTCATGATCTATGGTGTACTGTTTGCAGAAGAAATCGACAGTAAGTGTGGAACCTTTTTATTTTAGCTCGATTGCATCCAAAGCCTTTGGCTTATTTAAACGCTCGTGAGTCCGTTTCCTGTGACAAGAACCAGTACTTGGTGTCTTTGGGGAAGATCGAAGGAACGCTCCCAGTTTGGATCGAACCCGCTGGGCAGACACCATATCCACCACACCACGGCGACCTTTATATGATAACAACAGATTTGTACATAAACACCATATTTATGGTCCCTTCATGAAGAAAATATGTATTGGTCCTGCATGGAGATGTTAATGTTTATACCGCCCTCTTGTGGTCTGCTCGCTACAGCCGTTACAATGGCTGTTATGGTCAAGCCATTGTAACGGCTGTAGCGAGCATTCATCATTCATCATTAAATTAACTTACAAGAAGTCTTGATTGTGTGTGTATAGCCAATAAGGCCTGTGTCTCTATCTCAAAGGTCAAGGTCGCACTTAAGAGTTCAAAGGTACAGCTTGTCTAGTTTTCAACTTAATCATCTTTTAATTAACTTAACATTAATGATTAATGTGGAGACAGTGTGTTGTGCGTTAGACCCATGTCCCTAATTCAAACATAATGACGCATGCACAGAACGAAATGATGTACATGTATGCTCACAACATAATTTGGTTTGTACAGAACCGGTAAGTAAATGCACACAACATAATGACAAATGCACCGAACGAAATGATGTATGCACAAAATGAAATGTCGTAAGTACAAAACAAGTTAGTAAATGCACATAACATAATGACGAATGCACCGAACGAAATGATGTATGCCCAGAACAAAATGTTGTTAGTACAGAACAAATTAGTAAATGCACATCACATAATTACAAATGCACAGAACAAAATGATGTATGCACAGAACAAAATGTTGTTAGTACAGAACAAATTAGTAAATGCACATAACATAATATCAAATGCACAGAACGAAATGATGTATGCACAGAACGAAATGTTGTTAATACAGAACAAGTTAGTAAATGCACTCAACATAATGACAAATGCACAGAACGAAATAATGTATGCACAGAACAAAATGCTGTTAGTACAGAACAAATAAGTAAATGCACATAACATAATTACAAATACACAGAACGAAATGATGTATGCACAGAACGAAATGCTGTTAATACAGAACAAGTTAGTTAATGCACACAACATACTGACAAATGCACAGAACAAAATGATGTATGCACAGAACAAAATGTCTGTAGTACAGAACAAATTAGAAAATGCACATAACATAATGACAAATGCACAGAACAAAATGATGTTTGCACAAAACGAAATGTCGTTAATACAGAACAAGTTAGTAAATGCAAATGACATAATGTGAATGCACAGAACAGAATGATGTATGCACCTAACAAAATGTTGTTAGTAAAAATGGTTTAGTAAATGCACACAAAATAATGACAAATGCACAGAACAAAATGATGTATGCACCTAACAAAATGTTGTTAGTACAAAACGATATTGCAAATGCACAAAGCATAATGAAAAATGTTCAGAACAAAATTATATTTCTACAGGACAAAATGTAGTTTACACAAAACAACTAAGTACATGCACAGAACATGAAGACCAGTGCCATCAGAAGGCAGCATTGGCGTTCCTTACATATTTTTTTAATTAACACTAACATAGTATTCTGTATTTTCTTTGCTAGCCTGCACAGACCCAGCGCGTCAGAAAAAGTTTGAGAATGGCGAGATCGACGAGGTGTGCACGTACGGCTCGTGGATAGTTCCTCTCTTCATGTTCTCCTTCCTGCTGATGTCCGCTGTGCTGATGGTCAATCTGCTGATTGCTCGCTTCAAGTGATGATAATGCTCAACAGTTTCCAATGTTTAACCCTTTCCCGCTGAGGAGCAATTTGAAAATAGCTTTTGAAACCAGTATAAAACCAGAACACCCTGCGAGTAATTCGCAGGCTGTTAAGGTTTTATGCTGTTTGCTGCTCATCAGTATCTTAGGGTTAAAACTTCAAATTTTTAAGAAGAATGTATTTGTTGTTAACCCTTTACCACTTGGGTACGCATTTTGACACGTTTGTAGTCCCTTTGAAAATCAAATAAAATTGTGGACCTTTCTTACTAGATTTAAGGTTTTAAAGGCTTCATTTCCAACTCTAAGATACTGAGAACGCAGGATGCTCTGGTTTTTATGCTGGTTGCAAAAGCCATTTTCACTTTGTTTCTGAGCTGGAAAGTCTTAACTGGTACCAGTTTCTGAGATTGGTATATTATTTCCCGTAAAAACTCTAATGCATTGAAAATAAGGTTGGTACAGATAACCTAGCCTCAAAGTAACATATTTTGAGCTCACCAGAGCTTGAACTGCAAAAGTTGAGCTATTGCGGTCAATCCATTTTGTGCATTGTGTGTTGTGGGGTCTTCAACTTTTGCCTTGCAACCACTCTAGAGGCCACATATTTATTCTCCAACGTGGGAGGCATTGAGCATTGCACTTGGATGTCCATTAATATGTTTCGAAGCCCATGTTTTTTACTTCTCTTACTACTGGGTGGATTTCTCTCAAACTTTCAAATGGTAATGAACGTAATGTGTAGATGATCGCAAAGACAGGAATTTTGACTGCGACAAGTTTTGGCAGAATTAATCAATTATGGCTCTTTGTCTGTTTTTCCACTATGGAATATGTTGTCAAAACTGTTTTTGTTTTAAACTCCTTGTAAACACCAATGAGTGCTTAAGACCATCATGGCACTCTTGCTCTGTATCTGTGAATACGATTTTTAATATTTATTTGAGTAGATATTAAACAGTTGCCGTTAACATTCTATACATGTTTTTCAAATAAAAAAAAAAACATCAAAATAACCAAAATCTTTTTCTTCTGTTCACAGTGCCTGTTTTATCCGCATGAACCCACACACAATGAAGGTGTGGAAGTTCCAGCGTTATCAGCTGATCGTGAACCATGAGCTGCGCCCCATCCTGCCCCCACCCCTGATCATCATCAGTCACATCTACCTGGCGCTCAAGTTCATCAAGAGACGATGCCAGGGCAAGCGGGACCACTTTGACTCTGGACTCAGTAAGTATTTCATATTTGGTATGCATGTGTATCTGGACAACACCTTTCCATGCCAATACAATTTGTTACCCAATTGACCTTGAACTTGGGGTCAGCGTTCAGGTTTCGAAATCTGCGACCGCGATTCGAAAAAGGCTCACACCTACTGTGTCCCTTCTGTTATTGCTTTCATATTTGGTACGCATGTGTATCTCGACAACACCTTTCCAATTAACACAGGTATGCTACCATCAGGCGACATATCCAACTCGCGGGGTTCTAGTTTGAATGTCCTAAGCGGTTGATTGTTTGCTTTCAGAGCTGTTTCTGTCATATGATGACATGACTGTTTGCTTTCAGAACTGTTTCTGTCATATGATGACATGACTGTTTGCTTTCAGAGCTGTTTCTGTCACATGATGACATGACTGTTTGCTTTCAGAGCTGTTTCTGTCATATGATGACATGAATGTTTGCTTTCAGAACTGTTTCTGTCATATGATGACACAACTGTTTGCTTTCAGAGCTGTTTCTGTCATATGATGACATTTCTGTCTGCTTTCAGAGCTGTTTCTGTCATACGATGACATGGAGAAGCTACATGACTTTGAGGAGGAGTGTGCCGAGGACTACTTTAGGGAGAAGGAGCTGCAACTGCAGTCCACCTCTGACAAACGTGTGCAAGTCATCAATGAACGGTAGGCACAGTGCCTCTTCCAAGATTCCATATGTTAGAATATATAGTTGATTTTATTGAATTAGGCTATGTAATTGTTTGTGTGCCTTCTTTATTGAATGAAATGCATACTAAATAAAGATATTTTGACTGTCTTAAAAAACAACACGGAACTGTAACTTTAACATATGTAGGGTTGAGCATGAGCATGACTTTGTTTTACCAGTAAAACACTTCTTTAAAAACTTATAACAGTAAATTCTAATTCAACACACACTGTATATTCTAACTAATTGTGTAATGACTTGAACAAGTATAAGCTTTTTGTTTCGTGCCATCCTTTTAGAGTGGAGAACACGAACCTGCGTATGGACGACATTAACCAGAAGGAGAACTTCATGATGCTGTCCCTTCAAACCATTGATCAACGCATGTCTGCAATGGAGGAATTCGCGGTACAGAATGTAGAGGTATGCTGTGTTAGCATGGTCCAGCGTTAAAGTGTTGGACATTTGTGAAGTAATTGTGCAGGCTAGGCTACATGGGGAATGGGGATAGTGGTACATTCTGTAGACATGGCCCTGCGATATAGTGTTGGACACTTGTGAAGAAATTGTTCAGTAAAGTCAGAACATTTATGACACAATAGTTTTGTCAAATGTATCTTCTTAATACTAACAGATAACTTATTATTTTTATATATTAGATAATAACAGTTGAGGTTGAATATGTCACATAGTTTTAGTTAATATATCATACTGTTCAATTTTTGTTTTAATTATTTTGTTTGCCAAATCCTTTACATTTTTATGCTCAATAAGCATCTGCTTATCACAAAGTTACATTGTGAAAATATTTTGTACCGTACACATTTTTTTAATGTGTTAAAATCAATGCACCGTTTTTCCCTCAGGTGCTGGGTCAGTTGCGGTCAAGCATGTTTCAGATGGACACGCGATCTCGCAATATGAGTGGGTCCAGTATGCAGAGCAGTCGCGGCCGGCTGGACAGCGATGGGTCCACCGACCAGACTGACCAACAGCAATACGAAGACCGGTTCACTAACCAATTCACGCAACTATCACCACGTCGGCGATCAGACGTCTCTTTGAGTCATGAAGCTACCGAGGGAAGTTCCACTTCCACCGCTAGCATGCGTAGACCTCTGGAGAAACAGTCCAGTCATAGACTCCGAAGGCGCTCTTTGCAACGGGTGCAAGAGATATCTGTGAAACACGATAATTCGCCTGACACAGAGGAAATACGACCTATCAGCCGGACTTATTCTCTCCAGGAAAGGCGTCAGATGTTAATTCCAAGATTACGTATGAGTTGTGCAGAGTCCAGTTCCGCGCCATTGACAGCTGGGATGCGCTTTAATGAGAACACGAACACAAGTTCGATCCCACCGCCCGGCTCGGCACAAAGTGACCTTGACAAAGGTGGCTCTTCCCAACAACCCTCCCCAACAGCAGACGCACCAGACGGCAAAGCATGCCCCATTCTTGATGTGACAACAAATTCTGTTTTCAATGATGCTTTTTCTCCGGAAAACCAGCGAGTACTGTACTACACGCAGCATTCCCTTCCATATGGGTCCATTCTGAAATCCCGTTCTGCCGAGTACACGACGATAACGGACGAGATCGACACCTCCTGCATGATGACGGGCTCCCCGCCTGGCAGCCCTGTGCACACATGCTTGGAGCACATGTGGGAGGAAGAGGACAAACCGGAAACGCTGGTGCGCTTTGAGAACGCAACTCTCAAGCAGGCTGAGGAAACGGAACATCGTCGCATGGAACACGTCATTCGCCATCGGCTACGACAGATCTCGATGGACGAAAGCGACAGTATCTGCAACATAGCCAAGCTGGCCGTCAGTGAGATGGACATAACAGAGGTAGTGTCCGACCACGAGGATGGGGTAGAAGACGAGGAGGAGAGGGAGGACGTTGATGACAAGGAGCTGTTTGCTGGAGCCGACAAGTCGCCCACTGTCAGTACAGAGCCAATCATGTTTGTGGCGGTTCCAGTTGAGATCCGAATCAGACGAGCATCAACACTTAAAGAAGATGATGAGGATCCTAATGCACAGAAGGTGTAACCTCTTTTGGTGTGGTGATTTAGAGTTTAGAGAAATCAGTAATGAAGAACATAAGAGATTGTGAAATGCAGTGAACTATAATGAAAGGCTGTTAGAGCATTAGGTTTGGGCGTTTCTGTAGAGTTTGATGTTGTTCAAATTTGATGAAAACAGTATTTGTTTAGTATTGTGTAGGAATATACTACCTGCTATGCTAGATAGTTTGAGGTGCTATACAAATCAACATTGAGTTCTTGTGTGCCATGTTTGTATGCAATACCTCATTTATTTTATTGACACACAACGAAATGAACAAAGAAAGTTGTATAAATGCCATTCGGCCCCCGACCATCAATGATGAGGGGTGGGCTATGGATGGGGTGGGATTAAGTGAAGGAGCTGTGGCCCTGTTTTCCACCATCAATGATAGAGGTGTTGGTGTGGGTGACAGGTGGTGGGGTATTAACAATTGCCTTGGGGCCCTATAAACTCAAGTGTATGATGAAGGTGTGGGTAGGGTATGAAGAGATGGTCCTGTTTACCACCATCAATGATAGAGGATTAGGTCTCGGTGGAGAGGGGGGGGGCGGGGATTAAGAGATTGGCCTGCAAACTATTGAATGAAGCAACACACATAGTTGCCAAAATTGCCAAAATATTTAATGTTCACAATCCATGTGTCTAATTTTCAGTCAGGAATCAATATTTGTGTATGCTCCCCCAAATTATAATCTTGTTGGAATTGAATTGAGTTTGCCTGGGTCTGAAACAAATTTCTCCAATAATTGTTTCTTTCCTAATTGATATCTATCATTTCTTCTGTCTGTCAAACTTTTCATTTTTGCTGGAATTCTCATACACTAATGATCTGGATTTGATGAAACTTGTTTTGTGTGGACATGTGCATCATTGTCAGGACAATCTGGTTAAATGATTTTTCTCTGAGTTTTTGCCTTTTGATGATAAATATGTGATTTTTATGAAACATTTTTTGTTTTTACTGGAGATCTCAATGAGTAATGATCCAACTTGAATGAAACTCTATTTTATCTTTCTCCTTAGGGTAGACATATTGTCAGGGATATCCGCTCCGTTGATATTTCAGGGAGTTTTTGCCCTTTGAATAATGATTCTTTTCCACGTTTTATCTCAGACAATTATGACCCAAATTTTATGACACATCATAAGCAGCATCCCTATTGGGTAGACATGCATATATTTTCAAGTTGTTCCGTTGCAATGATTTAAAAGGCAGTTATTGCCCTTTGATTAATACATGTTATATGACATTTTTGAAGACGATTTTACATTTCTTTGTCAGAGCACTGGAACTTATCATCTGAAATGGATGAATCTGTATATCATTCTGGTAGTAAATTCTCATATTGTCATGTAATTTGGAGCCAGTGAGTTTTCAGGGAGTTATATCCCCCTTGAACAATTCTTCATTTGCACACAACCCATATATGGAGGAAAGGTATCCTACGGGATCATCCATCAGTTTCACTGATATTATTGTTAATTATTGGAATTCATTGGTGCCTTAATTTACTGCATATAAAACAAAATTAAAAAGGACCATTTCCTGTTGCAAGTATTTTTTATGCATAAGGTTAAAGTGGTCCCATATAGAAAAGGCTCCGTTGGTGGTTCATAAATGTTGTCGAATCACATATGTGGTTTTGTTTTCTTTCAGACGATCCCAGCACTCGCTTGTTTTTTTTTATGCATCGGTTAATTTAATTTTTAAATATGCTGCGTATAATGTAGATGTAGGTATTGAGTGTTGAATTCGATGTAAACTGGAAGTGTTTGTGAAATGTGGATGGTTTCGGATGGAAATTGTACCTAAAGAATGTAAGATAACTTCGTCTATGGGGATTATTGTTGTATCAAGTTTGTACATGTAGACTAATACAACTCTTTCATACAGGTAGTCTTCACATTGTGATATGATTTTAATCTCATACAGAACAAATAATATGCACGTCAATGCAGCACAATGCATGTAAATAGCGGATATGTGTGTTCATATCATGAATGTAAATAGTTGTGGGATATATGTATGTTATTGTGTTTTCATTTGCCTTGTCTCTCATAATACTATGTTTAACTGATTTATTTATAAAAAAAATAAGATAAGAAAGGAATCTGCATGTTGGTGGCGGCAAGCTTATTTTACTATTTTAATAAAGTGTAAAATAAAGTGTAAGTGTACCCCTGGTAGGGTGGCATATAACAGTTGAACTGTCCGTCAGTCCGTCCGTCTGTCTGTCCATCTGTCCGAAAACTTTAACATTGGTCATAACTTTTGCAATATTGAAGATTGCAACTGATATTTGGCATGCATGTGTATCTCATGGAGCTGCACATTTTGAGTGGTGAAAGGTCAAGGTCATCCTTCAAGGTCAAAGGTCAAAAAACAAAAAACAAAGGAAGTAATAAGCTTTAAAGGGAGATAATTTCAATACCTGCCAAATGATAAATAGAAATTTTAATTTTAAAGCGGGGCAGTAGGTGGCATTGTGTTCCTGACAAACACATCTCTTGTTTTTAAATAAATGAGCTCTAGGCAATTCTTGTCCTATCGACAGTTTTGGGTATTTTTATGTACGCCTTTAATTTTTCTGAGATTTATGATATATATGTAATTGTAAGTGATATAAAGGGTTCAAAGGTTATTTTGTTGAAAGCTATGTTTTAAAGATTTTTAAAGTTAAAGTATATGGTTTTACAATATGAAATATGCGGTATACATGTATGTTAAGTTTTACATAACAAATATGACATAAAGCAGGCAAAACTTAACACTAAAAAATTATTTACAGTATTATTTCCAAACAAAAAATGTATTAAATTTAACAATGGTTATTCATGTGTAACACAAAGTTGAACATGTTGAAATAAAGTACATAATATTTTTTTTATCAATTTCTACTTGTAATTGTATGAAGAAATGCATAATTTTTATGTATTACTGCATTGTAATTCAAATGAAGTTGCATATGCATTGGTAATGATCTGTATACATTCACAAAGTTTTTGGTCTCGACTATCATGAAAGCTTATGCTATATAATGTGATCACAATATTTTACATACATTTTTATTTCAAAATGCATTTCATGTTAACACTTATAAAGTTGTATGCTTACATTATTTTGTTCAGATGCAACCGCAATTGTTGATTTACATAATTTATTCATATTTATGAAAATGAATTGTTGTCACCATATTCACACATAAGGTGAATGCAAGTTATGATTATGTATCATTGGGATCTTTTTTTGTTTTAATGAGCCAAACTATATTTTTCATTAATTTGTTTACAAAATTGCAATGTATGTTTAAATGAAATGTTGACATTTTCATACAATCGTTGAACACAATTTACATAGCCAATTAATTTGCAGATCTGATAAAAACCTTGTTAAAATATACATTGATTCACTTTATAAATTTGAAATATCAAATTGTTTATTAGACATTACTTTTACAATGACCTCTCCTTAAGGGGTTCATTATTTCATAAATAATGGATTTTAGCATATAAACAAATGTGCTGTCTAACTAATGTGCAATCACTTGTACACAATTATCTTCAGCATTTACCGCCTACACAGTCGGTAACAATTTGCATGGTTAAACGTTTCATTTGAGTGTTAACACATATTTTTTTTTTCATGTTTCTGTTTTCAGGTGAGTTGTTGATTTTTGTCAAGCCCGCTTGCCGAAAGTTCGGTATAGCAGTTGCTGTGTTTGAGTGTATGTGCCTTTGTGCCTGCATTGCATCTGCACTTGTTGGCAGTGTAACTTTGTCAATCATAATTCAATTTTAAAGTAAAATACTACAACCGACCACCATGAGAGCACAACATGTGACATGGAATGCCCATCTCCCGAATTCAAAGGTCAAGGTCACTTTTAGTGGAAAAATGTCTAATTCGGCCATGAAACATCTTGTGTTGACAGTACATTCATCATACATAATTCACTTTTAAAATAACTTACCACAAATTACAACCGATTAAAGATGGGGTGTCAAGTATGACAAGCATATCCCTACCTCAATGATCAAGTTAACGCTTAAGAGTTCAACTTTCAAATTTTGCCATAAAGCAGCTTTTCCAGACTGTACTTTTGTCATTCATTATGCAATTTTTAAATAATTTACCACAAATATTCAAATGTTGATCGGTGGTCATAGGTAACAACAGTCTTCCTAGCTCTAAAGTGAACGTCACCATTAGAGGTCAAAGGTCAGGTCTAAACTGAAACTTTCAAGTCAAATGTTAAAGTTTGGCAAATTACACTTTGTCTGGCTGTTTATTCATCATTCATCATGCATAATCAACAAAAAAATCACCAAAATGTTTTATCATTTGGAGAAGGCGTGTCACTTCTTGGACAAAGGTCAAGGTCACACTAAAGGCCAAAATTGATTGCATTTCACAGCTTATATTATAAGTTCAAGCATTTTTGACAATCGGCTTGAAATTTAACTCTTTCAGTGCTAGAACCGAATTTTGAAGGCCTTTGACAACAGTTTGGATCCAGATGAGATGCCACAGAACGTGGCGTCTCATCAGGATCCAAACTGTTTGCTATTCTGATAGTATTCTTTGAAAAAAAATCAAAGAAAATGCTGATTTTTGAAATTAAGCAGACGACATTTTAGCACACGACACATTTCCCAGCATTTAACGACAAGCATCCACTTAGCATTGATGCCGGGAGCTTTGTTGTATGCCAGATTTTTGTATTGCTTAATTTCAAAAATCAATTGACGAAATCAATATTTGGCAGAAACGACTTCATAAGTGAATAGTGCCATTTAGATAACATAGAATATAGCAAAATGTGTTCATTTGTAAATCGGTGAAAAGACAAGTGCGTTCTAGATTCTAGTTATCGAAAACTGCCTTTGAGATTAAAAACAAAATGTCATTGTGTACACGATTTCAAATAAAACAATATAATTAGAACGTATTTTTATCCGCATAAAGTCATGTGCAAACACTGTTAACTTTTATTATTGTTTATCAATCAAAACGATCAGAAGGTCAATACTTGTTTCCGTATAGAACCTTTAATAACAGTTTCTTTTGTGGCAAACGATAAGATATTCAGATTTTTCGAGCTCGGTGTAATGCGTCCTTGATCGCGTACTAGCTGCATTCTGTCGCTGAAGCTTTTTAAAATAGGACACGTGAATTGCGCATTGGGAACTGTTATGGCAGACAGAACAATTGGTGGAAGAAGTTGAGGTTTCTTGAAATAAATGGGGAAGTTTCGTTCAACATAATAATATTTCTGCATTTTGCTTAACGCTTAAAGAACCTCCAGGACTGTATGAGTTATGAAATTAAATTTAATTATTTTGTTTTCATGTTATCGGTTCGTTGATAATATAATTCTCCGAGAACATAATTGTTAAAATGATAATTAAGCGTCACATATTTTAATGGAAGTAAAGAGCAAAAACAGTATGCAACAGTTACCAAATTATTACTTGTGATTAAAAAGGTACTTCGTTTTAGCATTTCATTCTAAGATTTAAATATTAACGGACCTTTTAACCGCCTTAATGCAACTGTCAACAACGACCTCGGCGCCTCAGAGCGCAAAAAGCGGCACCGACAGCAGCGAGTACGTCTACGTCATCATGACGGCGATCACCGCCGGCCTCTCCATATTCGGTGGCAGCGCCATCTGCATCCTCTACTTCGCCTTTAAGGATCTGCGCTCTCCTGGGCGGCAGCTGCTGCTTTACGTCGCGTTCTCGGACGCCATGCTCGCGCTTGGGAATCTACTGGGGATTATTTGGTACCTGTACAGCGACTCGGAGGTCGTCAACAAAAGCGAGGCGTTCTGCGATTTCCAGAGCGCAATGACGATATACTTCAGTATCACGTCATTTCGCTGGACGGTGACGATAGCCGTGTGCCTCTTTGCGAGCGTAGTGCTGGCCAAGACAAAGTTTACTGCACGTTACATGAAATTATTCCACGTCCTATCCTGGCTGCCCGGAGGTACGTCATTATTAAACAAGGACGGAACATTTGATAAGTCTCTTTTTTCATTTGGTGATACCTTAGAAATTTGTACAACATCCGAAATGTTTTAGCTATTTAACGAGCACACAAAAGCGTGCATATATAACATCGCTATAACTTGCATCATGCCGTTCCTAATTGTTATTTGTTGAGTATGAAATGCATGATGTGGTAAAACTAGTATTATTACATTGAATTAGCTATTAACGAATTGTTTCAAAATTCACCATATTCTTACTTTCTGTGAACCAAATGGAAATAAAAACTGATCCGTTACTGTTATCCGACAGTAAAATGCATAACTATGTAGACATTGTTTGGAACGTGCTGTATTGACACTAACACATTGTTGCATTTTATAGCTCTTTTGCGCTAAACAACTTATTGGACTTCAAGGAACATACGGTTAATCTTACCAAGTCAGATACTGTTTAACCGAGAGTACATTGACAAACATAACATTTGTGTTCAGCGATTCGACCGAGTCACCAAAACGCGTCTAAGTGAGTGAACATGTATTTGACCAAGTATGTTACAGGCGTGATCACAGGTGTGGCCCTGGGAATGGGCGTGCTGACGACGGATACCAGCCTGGAGACCGCCAGCTGGTGCTGGATCGACCCCCGCACGCCCAACACCCTGCTCTGACAGTTCGTCACCGGCAAGTTCATGAAGATTGTCGCCTATATCACCACTGTGATCCTGTACACCGTTCTCAAGATATTCCTACAAAAACAGGTTTGTCCAGGGTGTGGTTAAAAAATAGTCAAAAATAAATATGGTGCAGGTTCAAGAAGCAGGTCTTGGCCGTAGATTTTGTCTATGAATTTGGTTGTTCAAATGCAAAGTGTATCACGTAATATTTAAAACACGTGTATTCAATTTCCAATACTTATGTTCAAAATGTAAATATTTCAACATACTGCATGTATTTTTTATAAGTACATTTGGCTGCAGCGTATATTAGTTAAATAAATATAAGCAGTAAAGCAATTAATGAATAAAACACTCGAATACACAATTTTTATTTATTTAGTTTTTGTAACACATTAACATTGTAGTCAGTAATTTGTGTGTTTAGCTTTATAGTGGACATAAACACCAGCATCTGAGCATCTTAAAGTAAATGATCTGTCGTGGACCAGTTCAAGCGTTTAATTGAAAGATATATAAGATGCGCACAGACAAAATTGATATAAATAAGTAACCTAATGTGTATAATGTGGGAATAATTACATATTGCTAGGCTAAAAAGAAGATGACCATGGTTGCTAGGAAGAAGTCGCGCAAGAACACAATTGAGGAGGCCAACCGGAAACTGACGTTTGTGCCGCTGGTGTTCATCGTGTGCCGGATCTGGGGGACCCTGCGTTTCCTCATCGGCAACTTTGGTCAGTCCATCGTGAACGAGCCGTACGTGACCTGGATCAACCCTCTACATGTATGGACCCGGGAACACTGGTATACCCCGGTAGCTCTGGTATAGACCCGGTAACTCTTGTATAGACCCAGTAGCTCTGGTATAGACCCTGTAACTCTGGTATAGACCCGGTAACTCTAGAGCGCCCTCAGTATCCCACTGATGATATGTTGCGTATACTACATGTTCATTACGTATACTATTATATTGAGTGTAACGGCCAGGTGCACTTGAGTATTCGTCGCTGTCTCTAGACAATAACACCTTTTTATATCAAACACTATACTGAAAATGAAAACGTTTTATCGCATGGTGTTATAACTTGTATACTTTAACAATGGTCTATATTACAATTACTGATGCTCGTACAGTATTTGTAAAATATAAAAGTTCGGTTTTGTTCGATCATGCGTTTCACGAGTTGTGTGATTTCATGACAATACATTTATTGAGCTTTCTAATTGATTAATTTACATCGAGTTCATACGAAAACTAATATGTTAACCCTAATGACATGTAATGTACATTGTATTCATGCATAAAGGTTAGTATAAGATTTATGGCGAGCTATGTAGGAGACATTGCGAAATTGTTGAATTAAAAATATGTAAGATAATGTGTTGAGCTTTTTCATTGGCTACACACTCCTTCACTGACCAATCGCATGACACTGTTTGTGCACCTTGAAACAGCATAATCTTTACTTGCACGTTTACGCTTTTTCAATATGTGTTGGTAACATTTAGAAAATTGCGTGTGATTCAAAACATGTTATCATCACCCATGATATGAATATTATTGAGTGTGAAAAGATAACTCTTGCATGATCAAATGTGTGACTTCTGAATATCTTACTGTTAATTACAATCATTAAAATGTTAAAAAAATGAATGACGACTGTAAATGACACTTGTAAAATAGTAACATAAATTAATGTCTGCCCCGCCCCCCCTAAAAATCGAGTAACAGTTTCTTGTTTTCGTGTATTATTTTGGTTCTAGATCAAACTGAACTATATTGCGTGGATTACGTATTTCGAAGCAAAAACATACTCTGTTTGAATGAGCTTTTAAAGGAAAAATCAATTTATAGAATCAAATGTTCTATATAACGCATGTTTTTCTCTGTTGCCAGGGAATTGGAGACAGTGCACAGGAAATTGCCAACTTTGTTTTGTACTGTTACTCTACGGAGTCCATACGGAAAAGAATGCTTAAGCCATTTGGATGTTACAATAAAGTCGTTGACGTCACTATGGCTGACGTCACAGAAACGGCTGCGACTTCCAAAGCCGTGGGCAAGAGCGTCTCTGTGGCTCCAACAAACTCGACCGTGATGGCCGATTCTACCAGAAAACTGAAACGCGGATCGCAGTCCTCAATGTTATGAAATGAGGCCATGAACAAACACAACGCTGTCTATGACGAAATTCCAACATGTTCTGGTATGATTTATCCCAAGCTCATATGCGATTAGAGTACTGCAGATAATGCCAACACGGAGCGCGACGATTCAATATCACTTGCGATAAACGCAGACAATCAGCTGAAAGCAAATGCTGTTGTTGAGCCATGTGCAGCTGTAAACGATGAACATGGACACGGATCTACAAAACACACGATTAATCTTTCTGCCTGCCAAGAATTTCAGAACGATGCATTGGCGCCTGTTGAGACACCAGAGGTGGAAGTTAAAAAGCCAAATACAGCTTGCAATGTAGCGGAAGAGGTTAAATTATCGGAAGACGTGTCTGTTTCTAGCAGCGGAGCAGTTTTGCCGTTGCAAGCTACAACAACTGCTGGGAATTCCGAATAGCAAATAAGAATTCAGCCTTTGCCAATTCATTTTTATTGTCGTATTCATAGCTAGAAAATTTGAGAACCGCGCTGACCACAAACGTGATCCCTTAAAACATAATCATACAAGAAACATGCAAAAAAATATATACATTGTGTCCCTTAATTGAACCGTGTTTGAGCACCTCGCACTAGAAGTAAAACAAATATTGGTCGCTGAAAATTCGTCGAAGCTGTGGACGAGACGTAACAAACTATATCTAGTAGTGTATGCACCACAAGTAAATGAGTGATCATAAAACTGATGCTTAGGAGCGACAAGACCTTGTTTAAGTGCGCATGGTAAAAATACGCACAGAATGGCTGTACTAACTTCAAGCAATTCACGGGTGGAAACAATTTGACTTTGGATATCCAACTAACAGTTCAATTGCATAAATAAAGTGAAGTTCAGTGCGGATCCAAAGATTTATGTAAAAGTAATATTTTAATAATGTTTTTTAATAGGAAATAAACCACTACTTTTGATTAAATATCAAACTATAGCATTATTCTGTATTAAGAGTAAGCCCGATAGTCGATGTTGTACGTAACTACTAAATTAAATTATGTATCGATTGAAGACGCATCATATTTATATATGAGAAGGTTTAAAATACCGGTGCATTGTATTGTTTGGGAATCTAACATTTGACAAGAACAGTAAGTTTGTTGTATACCTTGCTACATTAGTCAAAATACGAGTAGTTTATTGTATTTTCTCCTCGTAGAATTATAGCATACTGTGTGCTTTTCGTAAGATTTTTTCAACGTTCAGTTAATGATATATGGGCAAGAACTGCAAACAACAACATGACAACCGGATTATACACGTTTAACTTACTGGTCCCGAAAGGTGCTGGAAAGTAAACACCAACGAGTAAATTTAAATGGTGGTCCTATTGTAAAATACAATTACTTTGTTTCCTGTTACCCTTAAAGATGTGTTGTAAAATAGGTTTTCTTTGACACATTTCTTATTATGACGGCTTTGTCAGTCTGAATTTTGAGAAATAAAGCTTAGTTTTGATATAAAGAAATATTATTTTAAGAACACATAAGCAAAAACGTCTGCAAGTATTGTAGACTGTGGTCCAATATAAGTAAAAAAGAAACACCCAGATCAGTCGGAATGAAATTCTACGTAAACAATAAAGGGGTTTCTTTTTCTTTCTGGAATTATTCAACTCAGTTACAAAATACCAGATGGGGTTATCACGTTAAAGTCAAGATGGCGACGTCCATGTCGAGACAGGTATTTTTCGCCATTTTATACCCTTCATTTATTTCGTTTAATTTGTAAATGCCGCTCACTTTCCAGCCATATCACTTAGAAAGAGATAACCGTTTATTACGAATTAATATTCGCATTAAATCACGACTTCGCAGCGAAATCTCGTGATTACCCCCTATGTTAAACGTTCCTTCGATATTTGAGTCGCGTCATGCGAACATAAAGCTTTGCAAAACGCGACCAGCTTAGCTCCAGACTAGCATGCGCATTTGCGCAGTGTGGGCATAAGCCAGGCAGACCGCTATAAAGTCACTCAAGGTTTCGTGGTCTGATTAGCGAACAGAGTAGCTCCTGACCATGCTCAGAATTGGTAATACAGTTGTTTTTAATTTGCATGTATGCATCGCAGTACAATGTGATCTTAATAATCACATCCTGAACGCAGTAAAAAATATAAGTCAGTAAATGTCTGACTTAGCAATATAAACCGCTTGTATCATAAGGACAGTTCTTGGTCCTAAATACATATGTAAAGCCGTTGACTGGTTAACCATTCGTTGTATGTAAACATAATGATAACAACCTAAAAGAGGGTCAGACCATTGGTTTTTAAAATTTGGATTGAGAGAAGTAATGTTTTTAAGTGAATTATTTCATAAGTCGATAATAATGTTTCATAGCATGTATTGTGTATAATACCCGAAGACCGTGACTTTTCTAAGATAAGAATATTTGAGCAGATGTTTAGCTATATACAAAATCTGTTTTAACAATGTAGCATTGGGGCTTGTACAGTGGAGACCCAAGGGCATTGATTTAAATAAGCATTGTTCATGATCACTATTAAATGGCGCATTCAAAATACTAACGCTCCTGGTCTTGCAGTTATGTATGTCGTTGTTAGGGTTTTTCTAAATCGGTATATGCAAATTATACTACACCCGGAGTATGACGGTGACCCCAGTTTCAGTAACGTGTGCTTTTTTGTGCTTATTTGTGTGTTTGGATATGTGTATATGCTCGGTTTCACACGGTTTGGCAATTGATTCCTTGCCAAAAACAAAAGACAGCAAACGACAACAAACGACAACAAACGACAACAAACGACAACAAACGACAAGATGCTTATATCCTGCTAGCACAGCTGAAGTTTCCCTTTTTTATTTTTTTTATGAAATAAAGTTGTAAATTACAAAGTAAAAAACAAGTCCCAGTTCGACTACTGCTAATGCTACTTTCTATAATACAATATATAATTCATGTCCAAGGAATATAAGTCATTGCTGAAACACTATACTAAAATCATATAATCCATAAAAGCAATTTATAATCAAACAAGTTTAAATAGAATTTCTAACTTTTCGAGTGTATACATGAAAGTTTACTCGTATCTACAAATGATAAAATCTAAAACATATATACATGTATATTTATGCATATGGTATCTGTAGGTATCCAAAATTAATATGATATTCAATGTTTTAATCCAAATAAGATTTCAACATAGGAATTACAAATGGTGCTAATTTTCTTGCCCAAGTGAACAATTTATTGAATGAGGTGTTTCAGTGTGACAAACTTTGCAAATTGTAGTTTGTTCTTTTTTTATTCGAACGGTTCGTCACAGTGAAAAAAAAACATAAGTGTTCCTTAAACTACAAGACCAATGTTACGTTTTAAAAAAAGGAGTTGGACAATGTTTCAGACACAAACAGATATGACATAAGCTTAAATCTACAGGCGAGATGATTAAAATGCTGTTTAATAAGCATAATAAAAATATGTCATTGAACTATAGATAGAACTGAATAATTATGTAATAATATAAATGAAAAAATGAATACAAATGTATTTACATTCAAAGAAAAATGTTTTTAATGACTATTTTATTGGCACCATATTATTGATTGTGAATATAACCAGCATTACTTTATAAATTGATATTAACTGATTTTGTTTATATATATGTATCGTGTTGATCGAAATATTATAAGCTATACATAAATTTTTTACTTTGCAAAAGGAAGTAATGTGTATACTTATATGACTAAATGGTTAAAAAACAGTGTTATATTATGCAAACATCATAACATATCAAACGCATGTACAAATATATAAAAGAAGTTGTTGATATATGTTGATGACATTATTTGTCAACAACGGGTGATCGAAACCGTATTTACAGATATTTCCCAAAACCGTAACTTGATTAATGTCAAAGCACAACAAATCCCTTTGCATAACCATCCCCTTAAACAGGGCTACCTAGATATTGGTAGGATATGTTGGTGCTGAATTTCTGGGACTGGTGTTGTTTAGATTGGTTATTGGAGACTCTTTGAAGAAGCTGGTAGAAATTTTGCTATATATTTCATTAGCAGATTAGGTTGTTTGCCTGTATCTGATTTTTTGTTTGTGTTTGGTAGTTGCAATTATCTTTCTCTTTCAAGAAATTTCGATTTGGTTTCATTCGTAGTTGGAAGTATCGATTTCTAGATCTGGTGCAATTTTACACATCTCAATAAACAGCTTCATGTGTAATGTGAGCTAAAAGGTACTGTACTTGTTATTTAAATTTACCGAGAACTCTTTTAAAAATATTATTTCGCAAAGGTTTACTCCGCATACGGAAACTTCTAAACGCATATTTCATAGACCAAGTCCTTTGTGCGTTCCGGTTTGTCAACTGAAATGAGAAGCACATAATCAGATTGAGATAACATTGAATGAAGCCAAGCACGGTTAGATTTAACCATGTAAAGCAATTGGGGTGGCTTTACGTATTTTTTCAGCTATAGAACAGGTTAAAGTGTTTTGATGTAATTGGTGGATTATTCAGGTTGCTTACGTCAAGGGATGTGAATTAGTATTCTAATATTCGTAAACTGGCCGAAATTCCGATTCGAATATTCGATTTTTTATATATATAATTCATGAATATTCTGCAAATAAAGCAGCATATGGTACAAAAACAAAGCCGCATTAAAGTTTTTGTGCAAACGACTGTCGCTTATTAGTCAATGATTCGATAACAGTTGTCACAAATTCACTAGATTGTTTTGATATTTTGCTTACATAATAAACTTAGAACTTATAGACAGTTTAAAGAAACATTTGCTGTAGAAACGTATGTTACATCTTCACTACCCTTAAGACATAGATCTGCTCTTGCTGAGTTTAGATGTGGATCTGCCCCACTTAGATTAGAGACTGGAAGTTATGAGAATATTCCAGAAAATCTGCATATCTGTCCCTAATGTAAGCTAGATATTGAAAATGAATCCCATGTTTTGTTTCACTGTGATGCCTACAACTCTGTTAGGATTGACCTTATCTCTTAAGCTAATGAGATAAACAGATCTTTTAACTCACTCTGTGATAATGATAAACTAGTGTTTGTACTATCAAATGCAAACATGGTAAAAGTCAGTGCCAAGACCTGCCATATGATCTTAAAAACACGAACACAACTTTTGCACACATAGCATTTTAAGCCTTCTCTTACTTTTTAGCAAGACTTATGTTTTATCAGATTTTAGTGATGCCCACATGTAAATCTGCAAATTCTATGTTGATGAATTCCATTTAAATTCTTTTCTATATATATATATATATCTATATTCTCTCTCTCTCTCTCTCTCTCTCTCTCTCTCTCTCTCTCTCTCTCTCTCTCCTCCCAATCCTTTCAATTCCTTTCAATCGACCCTGCGAATAAAGACCACCTGTGAACAAAGACCACAACGACCAAATCCATTGAGTGGTCTTTATTGACAGGTTAGACTGTANATGGATGGATGGATGGATGGATGGATGGATGGATGGATGGATGGATGGATGGATGGATGGATGGATGGATGGATGGATGGATGGATGGATGGATGGATGGATGGATGGATGGATGGATGGATGGATGGATGGATGGATGGATGGATGGATGGATGGATGGATGGATGGATGGATGGATGGATGGATGGATGGATGGATGGATGGATGGATGGATGGATGGATGGATGGATGGATGGATGGATGGATGGATGGATGGATGGATGGATGGATGGATGGATGGATGGATGGATGGATGGATGGATGGATGGATGGATGGATGGATGGATGGATGGATGGATGGATGGATGGATGGATGGATGGATGGATGGATGGATGGATGGATGGATGGATGGATGGATGGATGGATTGATGGATGGATGGATGGATGGATGCAAAAATATATATATTTCACATACATGTACATATAATATATTATTGTGTTTATATGATAAAGACCATTTGATGTTAAATACTCTAGAGGTCTTAATACAATGTAGGACAATAGGAACATTTTATACAAGTGAAGGAAAGTCGTTGTACTCACGGGTTGGCTTCTGAATGCAGTCATAGTTGCTAGTATTCCTGGATGTTAACAAGTCGTCGTAGACATGTTGAAGAGAGGAGTCTGTATTAGCAGAGGTCCCTCCGGTAGATCTTTAACATTAAAAAAACATCTGCCTTAGCAGTAAAATGAGTTGAAAACGATTCAAACTATAAAAAAAAAACGTTTACTAAACATAAATGTTGGTTGTGGTTGGATTGCATTGCACTGCAAAATAACTTTCATTGCATTACATTAATGTCTATGTAGCATATTTCTTACGGAAAATGCTGCATATGTTCAAAATATTTTCAAAATTTATTCTTCGGTAGATCATTAAGCTAAATATTTTATATAAAATTTGCTCAATAATACAAATGCAGTTAGGAAATATATTTTAAGAACGCATTCCAATTGCAATAATAGTATAATATTGCTGGAAACCTGCAAATAACACATAAGTATTTATTTGGGTGTAGGTTCGTCAAGATTATAATTCAAGTGATTGGATCAAAACTGATTTTCCTGATTGAGTAATTTTCCAATGTATGTAAGTCTCAATACATACTGGCGATGACGTCTTCTTGTGTATATGACGAGAACTAGTATAACAGTAATAAGAAAAGCTCCCAGGACCAAAGACACAGCCAGCGTTGCAGCAAATAATGCGTTACACGATTTCTCGCAGACAGCGGCTGCAATACAAATATAGGATCTTAAAGCCCCATAAACAATCAAAATCAACGAATTTTTCGTAAAATATTTCGTAAAATTGAGTTAACGCATAAAAAAATCGGTGTTCCTTACTGCAAAAGCCAAAATTTCAACGCTAGATGAGGTCTGGGTAGCGTCGGAAGCACAACGTAGTTCTCATGAGAAGCACAGTGCTTCCGACGCTGCCCGAAGCAAATCTCGCTTTCGCTCGTAAATATTCGAATAGTCTCGCAGGAAATTCACATGGAATATATTGTCACACAACAAATAAAAACGAGCATTTTGTATCTCGTTAAATCTGTGTTACCATACCATATCAAACGTTGAAATTTTGGCGATTGCTATAAGGAACACTGATTTTGTGTGGGTTAACTTTATTTTACGAATTATTTTAAGATATATTCGTTTATTTTGAGTGTTTACGGGTCTTTAACATATGTGTGATAGGCAATACACCACTGAGGGATTGGGAGAAGGATAATTGATACAGTTTGGATGTGCACATCGATTAATGAGATATAGCATAAAGATGATGATCATAATATATTACTTTAATTATCTGTATTGTTTTTAGCCATGAGCAACCCATTGCTATGTTATCCCAGTCGGTTTTTGTACAAATATAATAATAATAATAATAATAATA
>VMBQ01005443.1:23727-68873 GCA_007657795.1 Dreissena rostriformis | reverse complement strand
CAACACAAAATCATAGATAATGGTTATTTGGGGGTTATAACACAAAATCATAGATTATGGTTATACCAGTATCTTTTCTATTTTGTTCAAAATAATCGGCCAATATAAGAATATTTACAGTAGAAAAACAATTGTTCCATGTAACTTCAATGAGTGCCTTTTACACTGAAATTCCCGACGCTCTTTGATGCTTTGCATCAATACTTATCTTGTATATATTACAGATACCGATGGATATATATACAATCGTGTTTATCCTCGTCTGTTTTTAGCACTAAAAAAACAGTTCAGTGAAGAAATATCATTTATACCTTCGTTCACTTCCCATGGGTTTTAATTGTAAATTTCCACTAAATCTTTAGAGCTTAATATATTTATTCTCAAAACGCTTCTGCCTATGTACCCGTTTGTATGCTAACATAGCAGAAGAAGTGACATATTGTACGTTAACAAAAGAAATATTGTAACACAAATTTAAACTTTTGATAAAGGTGTCATTTATCGTATTTAGCGACACTTTATTCTTGATGAAGTACAGTTTGTCAATAACGTAATTCGTCGACGTTTGTGGTATGTAACATAATTGCAACACTAAATGCTTAAACATTAATTGGAGTGTTAAATCTAAAGTATCTTGTATATTAGGATACCATCTGCGTATACAATGCAGTTTGTTAAAACTGTTCTTAAATATAACCACGTGTATAAAATGTGTTATATCATTTTAGATGAACGTAATGGCAGCAGTAGTGACGAAATACGAAGTAAAGTACGAGCGATTCATATAATTGATGATAAAGGTATGTATAATGACACACACACTTACACACGCTCGCACGCACGCACGCATGTTCACACAAACACACATACACACACAAACAAACACACAGGCGCGCACGCGTACTTAACAAATTGGTGTCGTGGATGTTTTAAAAATGTCTTCGAATGTGACAGTAGCTTTTTTTGTTGTCATATCCTTGTATACATAGACACTTAACGCAATATACTTTTTTTTAGCCGCTGTAAACGGTAATTACGTTGGTGATGCAGTTGAAGAAATCGAGGTGGTACGTTCTTTTATTATTGAGCGGTTTCATTGCGCATTACACTACTTCGACCTATCGAGATAGAGCACTGCTTAAGCACTGGCTTCATCGTTTTCTGTGGAGATTTGTTTTTAAACGTAACTATCTCTCGTACACTACAACAGAAATGGAAATATTGATTAATGCATGCATTAGCTATGTTAATGTGTTTATAGCTTTTGTCATATTATTTTGAAATAGATGGCTGATTCACATATACTGTTTGCGGTGGATGAATTAAAGAGGAGAACGAAACATCAAATAATTATAGGACACTTCAACAATATGCGCAACAGATGGAAAACCGTGACCATGAATATAGCTCTTACTGGAAACTCGGGATGTGGTAAATCAAGCTTAACGCGTTGAGGGGACTGAAATCTGATGACTTCCGGGCAGCCAAAATTGGTTCAACGGAAACTACCATGAAACCAACACCATATACGCATCCAAATAACTCAAATCTAGTGTTGTGGGACTTACCAGGAGTTGGAACGCGTAATTTTCCAAAAGAAACTTACTTGCAGAAGGTTTAATTTGATGAGTATGACTTCATCCTTGTGTCTTGTACACGTTTCACAGAAATCGATGGATGGTTGGCAAAAGAAATAAAACTTTGCTTTCCAAAGGCAAATATTTTTTTTGTGAGAACCAAAGTCGACAATGAGTTAACCAATACCAATGCATCGAGAGGTACTCCAATGTCAAACGAAGAAGAAAAATCACATGTTGCTTATATGGCAAAGGATTCTGATGACAACCTTAAATTAGCCGGAATAAAAAAGCCCCACACATTTATGATAAATAGTAATCGTCCAAACGATTTCGACTTCGGCAAGCTTGTGGATATGTTAATCAAGACGGTATCTGAAATAAAACGGGAAGCACTTGTACTTACAAATATGATTTTAACAACAGATGCTATAAATGCAAAGGTTGATTTTTTGAACAAGCAAATGAAACTTGTTTCCGCGGCTGGTGCAGTGGAGGCCATACATTCAAATCGAGACGAAAAACAATATTTAGAGATACACACACTAAAGATGGCATTGCTTGAATACCAAATTCAGCTTGGAATTGATCATGATACTCTAGACGCTATTGCGAAAGCTTTACCTCGTGATATTGATAGTATTCGTGCTGAATTTAATTCAGAGAAATGTTTACTCAATATTGCACAGCTCTACGAGGAATTTGACACTGTTGAATGGTCAAGATTGTATTCTTTGCCATTTATTGGAAAACATTTGCACATATGGGCCTATCAAAGGCAAATAAAAAGGTTTCTCAGACACCTGTTGCAAGCATGTATTGATGATTCTAAAAAGTTGCGAAACAATATTGATACATGGAAACAAAAGGTAAAGTAATTATGGTGTAGAGTCACTGGCGCTTTGGCGTAGATGATTCCACGTCTCTCGATGTAGAGAGAGTAATACAACGTTCCGTTATTTTAAACATTCGGCATATTAACATCCGTTGCTTAATCCAACACACACTAATATCTTTGCTACATTACATTTGTCATGTCGAAAATTAAATATTAAAATCGGAAGGCACGTTTTTATAGAGTTCGGTGTTGATCTTAAGTGCCCCATATACATCTACATTGGAAGACAATACATCCACAAAAAATCTATACCACGCAATAATGATAAATAAACCGCTTTAATGCAATGTCGAAACAATTATTACAATTGAGTATTGACTTATTTAAATCTTATTTATGTATGTGAAACATTTGTAATTAACTATGTCTCATGTCGTGTATGTTTTCTTTTTATGTCTATATGACTGTGATCTTGTAAAGCTTAAGTTAAATAAATATTATAGTCTGTTCTGAACCGTTCTGTTTGAAACGTGATGGTTTTTTTTAATAGTTTCATTGATTAAGGAAAAGTTATTAAAATCCAGCATACATTTACATCATAATTTTGTATGATGCGACTTTTCACTATTTTTTTAATATGTCTTTACATTTATCTGTTACGAATTATTGTTTCATTTTACTTTTAACATTATTATAAATAAAAGCAACGTTCAAATCATCTACGTGTAAGGTTGAACACTTTTCTTTACTAAAAGAAAATTACTAGTTACGCTTTTTAGAAGTAATGAAACTTAGAACGGAATCGTAATGCTTGTCTAAGGTCTGTTCAGTTTAGTGAACGTGTGAATTAGGGTTGGTTGCTGCTTGGCATGTGTGAGTTGGTGTGTGGCAGCCTAAAACAGACATTACTTTCTTAATATAGTTTCATGTTAATAGCCCCGCGTCGACAATTGATTTATATAAAAAAAAACTCGTTAACCAACTCAATACCAACTTTTCTCAGCACTACATTTTTTTGTCTTAAAACATGCTTTTAATGAGACCACTTTATTCAGTACAAATACTTGTGTACATAAAAAACCTTCCGAAAATCCATCGCAATATATATTAATACTAATTCTTTTTCTGTTCTTTATCAAAAGTATTTGTTTAAAAATAATTATTTTATATTGATATTTTTATTTTTTGGATTTAAATTTAAATAACATGTTCATTAAACATCGAACAATGTTGCAATGTTTAATCCAGAATATAGATTAATAAAAATATTGTCATGACTGTTGTCACATGTATTTTGCGGTATAATGGCAATATTCGGGATCTAATGAAGCATATTTAAAAAAAAACTTGCAAAATATTAAGTCAATATACTATACACCGTGCTTTCTCCGCATATTCGTGTATAAATTCAACTAAATCAAATCCTCTGTGAGTTCCCATAGCTTATTAACCTGCTTAAACCCACACTGTTTTGTATTGACCGTAACTGTTTGATGAATTTTCGACATGTGTTTTTTACGCGATTTGTATCGTGCTCTTGTAAATTTGCAACGATGCTCTTGTATAATTACAGCAACATTGCAATGGATTATAATTATTTTCTGTTTACAGTTGATGGAACAAACAAACAAAAGTATTTTAACAATCTGTTTGAGAAATGTTACTTCGTTTAAGTGATTTTTGTATCACATATACTCCTCCTTCTCTCACACCCAATCAGTTACTGTCTGAACTATGAGTGTATTTGTTTAGATGATCCGACTATGTTAAACAGTCACATATCTAGTTGATATTAAAACATGTTTTGTGTATCACTACGGTAAAAACAATTTAATAAATCTGTGTTAGTATCAATGTTTTAATACCCAGTCAAGAATGGTTCCCAAGATACTTATGAAAAAAGTTTGACTCATTGTTGACGTGATTATGCACATAATTGTAAAACGTCATAATCACGGTGCCCATACCACGTGACTTTTTAAGATCTGTGTTGGGAGAATAAAGCGCGACCCAGATATAATTTTTAAGGATATCTTTTTAAATAGTTCACCATTTGTACTGGGAAAAAAGGAGAGCCTGCTCATTCGCGAGAGTTTTCTAAATGATTTTTTAAACAGATAAGTATGTTTTGAGTGAAGTGCAACCGCGCGTTTGTAATATGAAGTCCCCACACTGATCCGACATTTTTCTAACCGTTCAAAGGCGCGGTTGCACTTTACTGAAAAAATACTTATTTGTTTAAAAAAAAAAACATGATACCTTTAGAAGCGAATGAGCGGGCTCTCCACTTTATCTCACTTTATCTCATTACAAATGGTGAAATATGTTTTAAAGACATCCTTAAACTTTTTATCTGGGTCGCGCTTTATTATCCCAAGGCAGATCTTAAAATGTCACGTGTTATAGGCACCGTGATAATTAACCAGTAAATGACAATAAAGCTCACCTCGTGCGTTTTGGTGTGTTTATTGTACTTAAACTTAAACTTAAAAGAAAGTCCGTTCATTTCGGTGAACGATTGAATATTATTTCACTCGTGGTTATAGAAAATAAACAAGTTTACTCGTGGCAATGCACTTATATAGTTTTCGTATAACCAAATAAAATGTTATCATACGCCGAATCTAACAAATGTCATTTATTTCTATAATCTAAAAACACAAGAAGTGATACACACATTTCAAATATAGTTTAGGCGTATTGATTTACATTAAACTGCAAACAATTAACAAAGATTTTGCACATTTTTTTATTTTTAATAGAATAACACATTCTTATAATATGTGTTTAGAATAATACTAAATGTATGTCTACATTTGTTGTTGTCCTAGTTTCTGACCATATACAGTAACTTTTTGTTTTGTGCCATGTTTTCCTCGCATGTCGAACACTAAAAAGTGTTCTGCTTTAGAATGCATAATGCAGAATTTAACACGTATGAAGCTTTTAATTCATTAATAAAATGTATAATAATACATTACACATTTGTTAAACATGTGCGTCTGTTGAATTAAGTATAATGCACATACAACAATCTGGAAATCGGTTCAAATACAGGTAAAGAAAATGTATTTAGAAGTTTCTCAACTTTGTTTGATTTTTATGTTGTTGTTTGTTTGTTTAAGGAGTTTCCTCTTTTTTATTGTCACTGAGAAAGAAAGTCAACATGTTCACATGTTTGTAAATATACAAGAATTACATAGTTTTGGATCAGAAAAATCCATGAATATCATAAATTCACACAGTTTTTGGAAATGTTCCACAACTTTCTCACAATTATTTTATATTTTGTTAATTTACGAAGCATTGGATATGTCGGATTGTAAATTCATATTACATAGTTTATTTGTTAAATTTGATGTCTGTCTGTTTTGATGAATATATTTAAATGAATTTTCAAATGCTGGTATTTATTTCAAGAATGTTGGAAACCTTTCATTCACAAGTCATTTTCGAGTTTTTAGGAGCTCGTAATTGAATCAACCTTTGACAAAATTAGTTTTGTTAATTTTATATTAAATTTGGTGGGTTTGATGAATAATTGAAAATAGGAAAGCATTTGCAAATGGTCGTAAATAGAGAAGTATGAAGGCATTTGAAATCCTGAATTTACTACTTTGTTCGTTAGTTTACGGAGTGTTGGGAAAAGTCAAACGTTTTAATTTGAAATTGAATGTGGAAGGTTTGATGAATTAATTGTAATGCATGTGCAAATTTCGTAAATAAATGGAGTATGTGGGTGTAAAGAATTTATTTTTTTGCAAAGTGTTTCCAAATATTAAAAATAGTCTTAATTTATTAAGTATTGGAGAAGTAACATTTGCTAGATTTTTGTGATTTAGAAGAGCACTTTTGAAAATGCATTTGTGGATTTTATAAATAGACGAAGTTAATGGAGCAATCATGAATTTACGAACTTTTAAGAAGATTTTTTAATTTAATATTGAATTGTATTGGTTTGATAACTAATTTGAATGCATTTGCAAATGTTTAATATATAAAGTATGTTGGCATAAACTAAGTTTCAGTGTGCGTGTTTTTTTTTTCAATTGTAAATTTACGAAGCATCGATTCTATTGACTTGATATGAAGAAACTGTTTTTACGAACAATTTGTGTTTAGGATGTTAAATGTGGTCTTTTCGATTAAAATAGTTCGTAAATGTTAACACATTTAGATAACACAGACACATTTGATCATTCGTGTTTATACTATTTTGTTCAAGTTTAAATGTGTGTGCATTAAAAGTGGGGAGCATACACCTGTTTATCTTCATTTTCGCACACTATCTAAAACCGTTTAAACGACGTCTCGAACAAGTGCTAAATACGAATGTTCACTGCCTAATCACGTCTGTATCACTTCTGATTTGTTGCATATAAATACAGCAATTTTCTTAGCGTTTTGCGCTCTCAGTCTAGATGTCAAAGGGTTAACATGAACCTTCAACGCCATGCTATTCTCATATGTATGCTACAGCACCAGCAGAACAAACTGATACATGCCCAACATCCTTGCTAAGAGAAGTCAGAGAAGGAGTATGGTACGGAATATCTGGGTGCGAGACTGGATTGCGAGGAGACCTTAGCTGTGGCTTTACGTCCGTCTCATGGTCGAGCTGCGTAACGAAGATCCAAGAGCCTTTCAGATCTGTATGAGGACGCCTCCTGCGATGTACGATGAAATTGTGCAGAGACTGACACCAGCCTTAACCAAGGAGACCTACAACTGGACTCAACCAGGTCTCAATGTTGACGCACCTGAAGTCTGTGAGGCCATCGTCCGCGAGTATGCTCATGATATGCTCTCGCCGCCTGACACTGGGACCCAGTGGCGCCAGTAAGATGATGATTGGTACCACAGATGACATTTTCCGCATGTGATTGGGGCTATAAATGGGAAGCATATTGTGTGTAAAGCCCCTGCCAACACTGGGTCCGACTACTTCAACATAAAGATTTCTTCAATGTTATCCTCCTAGCAGTCGTGTCATCTGACTACAAGATCCTGTGTATAGACGTAAGCGGCAAGGGGTCCTCCTCTGATGCCCACATCTACAATGAAAGTGAGTTCAAGGCGGGTTTGCAGAACAATTACAACGCGTGCTTCCCAGAGCCGGATCCGCTGCCAGGTGACACACAGGAGGTACCCTTCTTCCTAATAGGTGACGATACGTTCGGACTACGGACCTACATGATGAAGCCCTACGCTAAAAAGGACATGACCAGGGAGCAAATGTTATTTTGCTATAGACTGTCGCGGGCCAGACAGGTAATTGAAAAAAGTTCGGGATCATCGCCAACAGATTTCAAGTTCTTCTGACTACTATGATGCATAAAGCTGATACCGTCATACTTCTGGTCAAGGCGTGCGTACTCCTTCACAATCTGATGAGAACACGTTACACGGTGATGCAGAACAGATGGAGCCCTAGTGCTTGGTGCTTGGCGAGAAGGCAAGAATCTTGAAGACACGACGCCTGATATAGTACCAGGACCCAACAGAGATGTCAGGCTAGCCAAGGCGCAGAGGAACCTCATCAAACAGTGGTGTAACTCGCCCGCTGGATTTGAGCCGAAGCAAGATGACATGCTCCTCGCCTTTTAGCTATGTTTATTGATCATGAAAGTAAGGGAAGCTGTAGCAAGGATATGCACATGTTGATTTTATTATGATGTTTGCTACATAAACTGTTGACATTGCATGATGCATTAAAGTTATAAATTGAAATGTAACCTATGTTTGGCAGTTTTGAATTTAAATAGTAGATTGAAACTAAATTAAAACTCTAGACTATAGAAGTATTTAATTGTGAATTGGAATAAATAAACTTTTCATATAATACATTTACTAGCATTTCACATAACTACTCAAATTGTGTTCAAGATGCCGGACCGGTAACTTAAGGTCAAGTTTGTTTACATGTTTAATTGTAAACAGTTAATTGACAGTGTTTTGAATTTCGTTCAACATAATTCAGAATTATTAAGCCAGGTTGTTCTTAACCTCAAATAATATATTGACTTATATATTTATTCTATATCCAATATATTCATCCAATGGGCATTCTTCGTATGTACCACGTGACCGTCCAATATATTCCGGTATTGGATCCCAAAAATCTGTATTTTTCCATATTGGACAGTTGAGTACAAGTGCACTAAGCAGTTGTTTTATAACGTTAAAAGCCGTTACCGAGAAAAAGTACCGAACGTATTGTGTGTCTACTTTAAAATATATCACAAAACCAGCTTTCTGTATTTTTATTTTCATACAATTGTCATTTAATGACGCAATTTATGACGTATCTCGTGTGACGTCATTTCTCTGACGAAACACTCTAGTTTAAGAAAGACTCTCTTGATTTTAGGCACAACAATTTGGACGTGGTGGTATGTTAACAGTACAATATTTAATATTTTTAAAGCATTGAACGTATCCAAAACGTATTTTTGATTGTGTGTTTGTCATGCACAATAGTTAATTTCGATAGGAATAACATAACTCGCTCAGACAGGATTAAGATTTCGTAAATCGTGTTTTGGGTCAGAATGATTAGCATTCGATACAAAGCTATGAAAAAATTGTGTTGTTTTAAATACATGTTGATAACGGGATGGAAGACCAATATCGTTGTAAATTTATTGATATAAGCATTGGATTATAGCAGTCATTGAGGTATTAAAATTGAGTTTTTGTTTTGCTAGTGCATATTTTTTCAATTTCTAACATTTTTTCTCGTTTTCAACACAATAGCATTAGTAACATATGATACAAAGGTTGTTTGTTCAATAAAAAGTTTGTTATATCATGGACTACTTTGTTATAAAATCTACGCGGAATGACACCCTCGGGTTTTTCTAAAAATTGGATAATCTGTTTGTGTCAACTACGGAAGCACAAAATGTCAAAAAATGCGATATTTGATAATTATTAATGAAAAAAAGTGAAGAAATAAAAGGATAAATAGAATATTATATGAGTTGTGAATAAAGATCAAGTTAAGCATGCGAGGCTTAGAACCATTGTGCGCGAGGCTTGCTGCAAATAAAGATTATATCGTGCATTTTGCAGCATTAAAATCAAACAGAGCTTAAGAAAGGGGTATAGAATAAAAAGCTAATTAGACTGTACAAAACTGTACAAAACGTGATATATTTGGACTCGAACACAGTTTGGCTGAACTCTGGAGTATTAAGAACAGACGTCTAGGTTTGCGGTTGTGCCTGGCAAATGTTTTGCGGCTGCTCCTGCTGTTGCGGCTGCTGCGGGGATAGGTCGGCTGCTGATTACATAACTGATTTATTGTAGGAGAGGTTGTAGAAGCAGTCTGCAGCTTGGTGAGGCACGAGATCTGCTGCACAAAGCTGACGTACTGCTGGAGATGGGTGTTGTGCTGCTGAAAGTACTGCTGGCAGATGGAGGGCTGGCAGAAGGACTGAGTGAACTGCTGCCTGAAGGGCTGTGGGAGAGGCTGGGAAGATGCGCAGGCTATGGATGCTGACACGAGTTTGATTTGCCCATACGGTGGATGGCTGTTCACTGTCACCAGGCTGGCGGTGCCTGTCCTGGCGCACTATGTCAAAGACCAACTTCTTCATCTCGTTGTACTGCTCCTGGGGAGCTTCCCACATTGTGTCAGCAACAAACCGCACGAAGGGCTTACAGTCAGTCTGGGGTATCTCTTCCACAAGCCTCTCCAGGAGGGCTTGGTTGGCCTGCATAATGACGCTGAGGGTGCCTTCCTCCTCTTGGAACTCTTCCATCCTCCTCATATTGTCATGCTTGCGGCAGGACTTGGACGTGGTCTGAGAAGTATAGGCCTGGTCAACAGCTGCGGACTCCATGTCATCAAGGACTTTAGTCTGACTGTCATCGTCCACTGAGGGAGGTGAAGGCGAGACCGTGGACGTGGCAGCGGCAGAGGCTGTAGGGACCCGGGCAAGTTTGGCGAGGGGATCCCCGATGTCATTTGGGATGGAACCTGAAAGGTTCAAGACGATTATTTAAGAAATGACCGACGCGTGCTGCATTTGTATCGAGGTATGAACAACATTGAGGCTGTTTAATTTAAGTGAGACCCGAGGAGGGGTTTCACTAAACAATAAACTGTTATTTTATATTCACTAAATTGGTCTAAACAACATTATTCTTTCTCTTGTCAGTGTAGTTGTGTGTTGGTTTTTTTCAAAGCAGCGATCTTAAGAAATTTAAACACAGTTGAAATCAATGTAACTAAATATACTGACCTTTGAACAAGCCATGGTGTTGCAGGACCCAGGTCACCTCTCTGTGAGCATCGTGATCGTCTGGCCAAAAGTCTTCTTCGAGAGCTTCACATGCCAATCCTCAATTCTTTTCCACCACTGCTCTTGGTGCTCCACATGGATCCCCAGCTCTTGGGCCTTTATTTCCCATGCAGCACTTTTCTGCTTGCATCCGTTCTGTTTTCGCATCCAGAGGTAGCAGTTGGCCTTCAGCCACTTTAGCACGTCCTCCTCTATAGCAGAGTCAAGGCTCTTGAATTTCTTGGGAGCCTTGGAGGCCGCCTTCGCCTTACCCTTGCCATGTCCCCGTCCACGGCCCTTGCCTACGAGTATGGGTTCTTCCTTCTCGACTTGGGTAGGAGGAGTAAAATGCATCACTTTTAGAGGAGGTAGTGGATACCATAAGACTTGCTACAAACCGTATTCACGTGGAAAGAGCACTCTTGTGTATGAAGTATTACAACATATTAAACACAAACATGTTTTAAAAGGACATAAAACTCTCCTAGTGCTATCTGCCCTCTTCAATCTGAGGGACCAACTCAGCAGAGGGTACAATAATAACTAAATAAATTGACATAGGAGACATTCAGGCGGATTGTTAATTTGTGGAGTTGAAAAATAAATTGCGGTGACTTTTAAAATGCGTTTGTGGACTGTATTTTTTTTGTTTATAAACAACGAAACAAATTATACATGGCACAGTTTTTATTTGTGTTTCTTTCTTGTGATGAATGAAAACAAACACTATATTCTTAAATTATTAAAAGTTAACAAATACTCTATATTATTATTAGTTGTTCATTAACGCATAATAACAAAATTACTGTCAGACAAAGGACATATCATGTTGCTTAAGTTCGGACTAACTCATAAAATATATAATATTAACGATATAAGACAATTTCAAGAAATGTCTGTTAAATAAGTCTGAAAATCCATCATATTACATACAGGATTTGTTTGAAACTTACCACACGCATGGTTGCTTTACATAAAATATATATAGTTTTCTGTTATGTTAAGCCAATTGTACTTACTAGATTTTTTTTCTTGATGCACACTTGTTGTACTGTTGCTGCCTGATTTAAAGTTTCAAAAAAAAATAAAGATTAATGATAATATTCATGTATTTACTTTATGAACACCATCCGTTCACAGCGGTATCAATGTAATATGTTTATTACTTACATTAAAGTGATTCTAACAAGTTATCATTTCGAATTTCTCAATGCAGAATTGCTGGTAAAGGTCTCAACATTGAATTTTTACGAACACATATTCATATAATGAGGGTATAATGCCATCCGCTGGAAATGGTGTTCATCAAGTAAAAGCAAGTGTTTGAAATAAAAGGATCTAATGCGTGGCAAACAAAAATTATCGAAGAAATCTTGGTCATAAGGTACACTTGTGTGGTGTTATTTGACCAGGCTGAATAATTTGGTTGTAACTGTGCGAATAAAATAACAAATAAGTAGTTTTAAATTGTGCAATTAATAAATTATTTTTGAAAGAATATTATCACTGAAACTTTATGTGAATGCAATTACTCATTGTTATATAAACCACAGCAATTGAATATTAGTTTTATTGATTCTGCATAGTGTAAAAAGAAAAATCTGAGTAGCAAGTTATTTTATAATGTATATTCCTATAACAAATACAATGATAAATAACCTTAATGTGCAGAAGTTTAAATTAACATAACACCGACGACAACGTTATTACTAGTACGTTTTAGATATTTAATACCTCACATGACACCGATTTATGTTTAGTTACAAATGCGGTCAAAACTGAACCTAACTTATAAATAAGTTACCATAATCACCATCAAACAAAAGTTGTTAATTTAATCTGAATCCTACGTTTCGAGTTATGTTAACATTCATTTTAACATTTCGTAAGTGCTTTTCCATTATGCATTCGAAAACGCTAACTTATGTGTATGTAACGGTCAATATTGGATGTGTGTTTTAGCAAGGTAGACGGCTTAACTCTGCAAAAAAAATCAGTGCCATAATAGCGCCGGATCTCGTGATCGCTAATATGGCGGCGATTTATCGATCCTTGGATAATCTATAATCTTTTTGTTCAATCATTTTACTTCATAACAATTGAAGGCCTGAAATAACAAATGCAAAATAGCACATTTTACAATAAAAATAACAGGCAATTTAAAATAAATCATTGCATTATATCAAAAGACAAATTGATTCATGTTGAATACCCTCTTATAACCTTAATGGGTAATTTATCGTCTATACCGCTTATTGATAGTGACTGAAGCATGCAAGTTAAATCATACCTTGAGATACCTGATATATATTGATATTAAACTAGTAACTAGTCTTCATTTCTCGAAAATGATTGAAATAAAGCACACATTTTACTAGCGCATATTTTATACTTTTATTAGATCGGGTCGGGAAGAGGACAACTACAACGAGAGGGGCCTGGTATAGGGGAGATAACCCTGGTTTAGGGTTAGGGTTAGGGTTAGGGGTCGGGGTTGGGGACGGGTTAGGGTTAGGGTAAGGGTTAGGGTTTAGGCTTACCCTAACCCTTACCCGACCCTTAACACTAACCCTAAACCTAACCCTCTAATCCCCCCATGCGCATTACAATACCAGGCCTTGCTCGTTGTAGTTGTCCGCTTCCCGATCGGGTCAAACATTTTATTTCAAGAGTTATCATTTATTTTATATCCTGTTATACATTTTTTGTAGTAATTAATGAACTAGCCGAAAACAAATTCAAAATGTTCCAGAACTGGTCTATAAACAGTATCGAGAATAATGCACTAACGACTTTTGCCAGGGATGACACGGATGCGAATCTACGCTGCAATTATTTGAATAAAACATTCTTAAACTGGAATATTTTGTTTTTGAGTATTTATCATGTGTTCAAAATTTGAACAGAGTGAATGACTACTTTCTTTCTATATCTTTATTGAGATAGTTTGTTCTAAATACGTGACTTATACATTGATAACTTTGAACAGAAATACCGGTTATCAAACAATACCAATTCAAACAGGGTAGCAAGATTTGTAATCGTGTGGTGTGAACTCACGATGACGTTCAATTTAAACACATCACCGTTATGTATAGAGATTTATTAACGATAGTTAAAATTGAAATTATCAAATGATTTGAGTTATTCTAGAATATGTTGAACGAATAATTGTATAATTTTACAGAACTAAAATAATACTTCGCTGTTAAGGTTGGGATTAGCATCTGCACGAGTCTTCGAGTAATCGATTCTTTGCGCAAATGTAGCTGCATTTTCCATAACGGATTGATAAGGCCAGAATTCAATAGATAAATGCGTATTCCGGAATAATAAATAAGGTATTCATTCTTAAAACAGTGTCCAACTATAGGTAATGACAATGGCAATAGACCTTAAACATAATCGTTATGTATTTTGGCCTTATACAGTGGCCAGTTATCACAGTTATGATTACTGCAGTGTGTTCGCATGCAATATTTGAACTTTGGAAAATAAATATGAGTTATCTAGACTCTTGAATATTACAACTGATAGCGCTCGAGTGTTCGATGTATCGCTATGTTATTCATCGCACGATGTAAAACATTGATAGAACGCATGATCAATCAGTTTCACACCGAATTGGAGGCGATATAAATCAGGTAAACTATGTTGTTGTTGTTTCTTATACGTTTACATTTTCATCTTATTAACATCGACAGTTTTGTCTAAGCGTATAACTTTGTATTAAACAATATGGTCAAGAATAAAGTTCCTTTCATATATTTCTTAATTGTGGTTGGAGAAAAAAAGATGATGTCACAATCCTGCTAAAGTTTTTGTTCCAGCTTGATCAAATGCAGTTGTGTTTTTAATACATATACAATACGAAAATATGCAATACACATGTCTTAGACAATGATTGGAAATATATAAAAACAAAAACAGACAGCTTTACAAACGAATAATACTTACTATTAATGATGTCCTTATAGGTAGGCATTCATTTATTTTTGTATTAAATCACCAAGCAAATTGAAACGTAATATATTTTAAAGTATGTGTTTATTGGTAAACAATACACGTCATTTTGCGGATCAACAGATACGCTAATTGTTATTGTTACTCCACAATTAAACGCACTTAACGAGGGATCTAGAAACTGAAAAGAGCCATGTTTACGCAGAAGCAGGAAATTATTAATTATTAAATCTATTTAAATGTTTTAATTTAATAGGTGTCTTTTAAAACAGGCATATATTTACTTTTATTTTTCATAAACAGTTGATTCCTTCTTGTGTAACAAATTATTAGTTCAAACATGTGTAAACTGACCAAACACTGATGTTTTTCTATAACACAACAAATGTGCTATTTAAGAAAAAGTTTTCACATAATTGTGCTCTGATCTAAACTTAACAATGGTATCGTCGTGTAAACATACACCGTATTTGTATTTGGATTTAAGTTCAATTCTTTCTTCTTCTTTTCTTTTAACAATATTATTTCGATTACAATGTTATTCAACACAAGACAAAATAAATGATCCTACTTAACTTAGGAATGGTTCCCTCAAACAAGACCCTTTGGTCAATCCCATTTCAAATTTCCCGGACTACTTTCCTTGTGTCCAATGTAGCTGCTTAACACATTGTTTTTTTTAATCAGTCGATGAATAAAAGATTTTGAGTTACAATGCACGGTAATGCAAGAAATAAAAATCGAATCTTTTTTATTGACCGTCTTATTATCTAAATCCACACCTAAATCCCATAATCAATATTTTTCTGAAACACTGAACTTAAAATAGTACACTACACATTTGCTGCTAATTTGCTGTGATAGAATATACCCAAGTGGTAATGAGTCATAGGAAACACCAACAATAAAACATATACAACTTTAACTTCAATTAACATCGTCTTACTATCATGAACAACCTCCAATCTGTTTTTTTTATTGTTCTTGTGCATGACACTCCACCTCATTGATAGACATGTACGAACCCTTAATTGATCCACTCAACCATCCCGATTTGAGTAAACCCTTGTGCCACTGTTTATCTTTACCTCCTGTACGAAAACAAATGCCTCAATTCATGTCCTCGTTTTTCTTAATGTATAAACACTCGTTAAGTTTGATGTTGATATATCATATAGTTTCTGAGAAATAGCCCTGAAAAGTTTTGTGACAGACGGACGGACTGACGGACGGATGGACAACGCCAATTCTATATCGCTCATCCTTTGGCGGTGGATAATAACGGTTGATAACATACGATATATTTGACATGACGCCTATGAATAGACATTAAGAAAAACGAGGACATGAATTGAGGCATTTGTTTTCGTACAGGAGGTAAAGATAAACAGTGGAACAATAACCTTACCCTTTTTTTTAGTAAGAGTTATTGCCATTATTTGTATGATGTAACTTTTCAGGGCTATATCTCAGATACCATACAAGACTTCAACATGAAACTTCATGGGTGTATTGATATCTCAATCAATTAGGAGAAGTGCCATGCTTAAGAATTCTTACCCTTCATTTTCTTAAGAAGAGTTCTTGCCCTTTGTTGTTTTTGTATAATGTAACATTTTAGGGCTATATCTCATATATGATACAAGATTTGAACAAGAAACTTCATGGGTGTGTAGAAATCGATTGTAAGAACAACCATCACCCTACACTTTCTTAAATAAACGTAATTGCCCTTTGTTGTTTTTGTATGATGTAACTTTTCAGGGCTATATCTCAGATACGCAACAAGATTTCAACATGAAACTTCATTGGTGTATAGCAATCAATGAGGCAAATTGCGATGCATAAAAACAATTACACTACACTTAATTACTTTATTAGGATTATACTATAAATCAACGGACTTGAACCCATCCATAAACAAAACTTATTTGGCGGGGGGATATCAATTCCACGAATTTGCTTGTCTATTTTGAACGCTGGTGTATCATTATTTTCAGACCACCGCGTTCGCCAGCCAACCAATCAGAGGACTGCATTGCATTTATTCCACAGCCTAGCCTTGGTATACAAAAACATAATTCCTCAAGCGAAAATAGGTGAGTAAAGGCCTAATATTTATAAAAAAAATGTATTTTAATGCACTAGTACAATAATAATATTTAAGGTAAAGTCAATGGTGTAGTAGTAGTAGTCCAAGTAGCGGTGGTAGTAGTATAAGTAGTATTAGTATAAGTAGCAGTAGTAGTAGTAGTAGTAGTAGTAGTAGTAGTAGTAGTAGTAGTAGTAGTAGTAGTAGAAGTAGTAGTAGTAGTAGTAGTAGTAGTAGTAGTAGTAGTAGTATCAGCAAGTGATGTGATCATGAACATTTATATTTGGAATTGTCACTTTTTACAAAATAAATTAAAATTCATGTCATTGTTCTTTTATTAACTGAATTCGATAATGAATATGTACATAACAAACATGTTAAGAATACTTTTATGGTAAATTGAGCAGTGCACACATGTTGTAAAAACTGTATTTTGTTTCGTGTTTCATTGCAGACAAATGCAGTGTGAAACGTGTCAAAAACCAACCAATAATGACTGGGTATTTTGTGCATATTGTGGTGCAAAAATTCTTCAAGTACGTGCAGAAAAGTCGGATACAAATGGTACCGTTTGAAAATTATTATAATGCCTATACATGTAGTTTACATGATATAAATGGAACAAAATTGTAAAGCATCGTTCTCCTAATTATATCTTCTACAAGCTTAAACTATTATAAATGCTTAATCACATATAATGATAAATATATTTCTGATGTTAAAACTGCTTATGATGTTAAATAAACGATATTTTTTAAGAAAACATAACAGTTGGGAAGACTTTTTATAATGTATTGTCGCGTTGATAAAAGATACTCATGTATATACAACGCGTAAACAGAATAATTCAATATATTTAAAGAGTTTATTTTGGTTACTTTATTATTATTGTTGATTGTGATATTTTTTGTAAATTTCATATGTTGTGCTTTTTTATGAATTTGCTAATGTTATATGTAGTAAAAAGATCGCCACACACTCGTACACCAGAACAACCATTAATAAAACAGACATGTACGAGCATAATTAGTAATTAAATAAAACAGATGGACGCATCACTTCGTGGCCAATAGCCCTTCATCCATGGTTTTGTTGAAATGCTCAACCACTAATCCGCTGTCGGCGTATTTGACGCTTCCAAATCACTTTCTAGACTCACAACTTTTTTTTTGACGAATTTCGAACTATAGCTGCAATTTCCAGCTGCTACTATTTTAATTTTGTTTTACTGAATGGCATTAAGATATGGTGTAGAATTGTGATGTTAGGGGAGACCGGAGTACCAGGAGCAACCTTTACTTTTTCGGTATGGTGACCACCAACCAAATTCGCATCCGCTGGGATTGACCCCGAGTCGCCTAGGTAAAAAGCGCGTTTTGCAAACAAATAAATGAAAACCGGCCATTAATTATTGTTAGATCACGAGCCTCTCTAGACGAAACAACAATATTAAAAGGGAGGAAAGGCAATTACAAAATAATCTGGAAAACACCCAACCATTTACTATAATACAATTGTAAATGAATATCGCAGTTGACCTCCCTGTAGCGTGCCCTGGAGCACAGTCTTGCACGGTGAGTCGTGCCTGGTGTCCTTACCATGCCAGCTTTCGTCGTTTGACGGTTGCCAGGAGGGGTTCTTGTGGGCTAACAACTGCTGCTGTCGTGTTCCGGACGTACTCGTTGGTCTATGTATAAGATGCAGGGCAGTCTTTGAAGACACTTGTGTTAAAAAGCCTGTATCCTGTGTCAGCGTGAAGCGTCCAGGTCTCGCAGCCGTACAGTAGGATGGAGACTACGAGGGACTTGTAGAACCTGGTCTTGGTGGGGAAGCTAATGGACCTGCTTGTCCACAATCTGCTTGGTCTTGCCATCAGTCTGGCCAAGGATGGTACAAGTCCCGGTGAGTTTAAGTATGTATCATGTAATATTGTGTGGTGGTCCTCAACCAAATTTGTCAAAGCATGCCTTTGTTTACAAATTTGCCTCGTCCTTGTGGAACTTGCTTGCCTTATATGTGTGTAGTGAAAATCTCCATCGAAACAACAAGGCCTAGAGGTTTGGTATTTGACATGTTACAGCATATGGTGGTCCTCTACCACGTGTGTTCAAATCATAACCTTAGGGTCACTCTTTTTTCTATTGTTATCTCGCCTCAGCAAGAAGTGCCCATGATGAGCGTTTGTGGTATTTGACCGTCCATCCGGCTGCCGTCGTCATTTGTCGTGTGTCGTCAAAAATTGTATTCAAACGACATTTCCTTCTTAACCGCTATCCGTATTTTCACTCTCTTTCAAAAATCTTCCAAATTGCAACTTAAACAATTTTCTGCTTTTACACCTAACGACACAGAGGCTTTATATTTAATAATTAAAATCGTATAGTGGTCCTGTAAAAAGTGTGTTTAAATCGTAACACTTGATTCAATAAGGACCATGTCTCAGAGGACATATGATTGACAAAGATTTATAAAGCAAAACAACATTAAGCATTTTCTCAGTGAGACAAGCCCTAGAGCTGTAAGATTTATAATGTAACATCGTATAGTAGACCTCTACCAAGTTTGTATAAATCATGCCCATGGATCATGTTTTGTCCCGCCTTTGGGGGTTTCCTGTTTCCTTTATATGTATTCAATATACTTTTAACAAATATTCTCCTCGAAAACCACAAGGCCCAGAGGTTTGGTATTTATTCTGTAACGTCATATGCTGGTAATCTACCATTTTTTTTAAATCGTTTCGTGTGGTCAAAATGAGCTCCGTACTGAGGGTAACTTTTCCAATATACATATATACATGACAACAATCATCTTCTGAAAGTGCAAATTCCAGAGGTTGGGTATTCGCTATTCAATGTTTTATTTATGATGGTCCTCTATTAAGTTTGTTTACACCAATGCCCATATGGTCGAATTCAGCAATGTCATGGTGATAACTATTTTACCTTATATGCATATATGTTAAGGCACAAGTGAATGTTTAGAAATGTTCTTTCAAACTATGACCTGAATGAAAACCAAAATGTTTGGTATTTAAATAGCATCATATAATTGTCTTGCTCAAAGTCTGTTCCAATTATTCTCCTCGGATCCACATTGGCGACGCCTTATGGGCTCACGTGATATATATAGACTTAATTACAAACATGACTTAAAAAAAACGTATATTAAACGATAAGGTCTAGATTTTCTTTTTTGGTGTATAATATAATGAAATGGCCATCTACACAATTTATTCGAGTCGTGATCAACATTGGCCCTATCCTGCTGATAACTCGTTTTTCGTATTGTACATATACAAAACTTTGAAAAAATATTCTCCAAACTATGATCACTCATGTATCGCAGTGTGACTTCATGAGAGCGATTCAGTGCCAGCATGGCCCTCTTGCATGTTTGTAAGTGAAAAGTAAAAATAATTATCCTCTTCAACCGGAAGACCGAGATGTTCACATTGTTTACGTAATGTTTAATGACGATACTCAACCACGTTTGCTGAAATCTTGCACCTACGGTCAATATTGGCTCCAACATGGGAATAACGTGTTTCCCATATAGGCATATAGTGAACGGTTAAAAAGTATTCTTCTCCCAAACTAAACAACTGCATCAGTGTCTAACAATTTTTTCTTGAGCATGATGTTGCTACCCGCAAACAGTTTGTTCAAATTATGCCCCTGTAATAAAAACTGGACATGTCAAAGGAGGGCACATTGCAAATTAAAACTTTAAAAGAAACATGACTTTAAAAAACTTCACTTCTTTAAACACAAGATCTAGAGATTTGGTATTTCGCGTATACTATTATATTGTGTCGAAATTTGTCTACCCTCTGGGTTACTTTTTCTCTTATATGCATATAATGAAAACCTCTACGCTAAAACCGCAAGTCCTAGAGGTTTAGTATGTGTCATTCAACTGAATTTGTTTTCTACCTAGTTTGACCAGTTTTCAAAGTGTTTAAAATCTTCTCTAATTTCTTTTACAAAGACCCATGAAAGCGTAGATAGTCGGTCGTCAGTATCATGCTCTGGATATACCACGCCACAAAGGGTCACATTGTAATATAGACTTCAATAGAACATTACTTAACATTTTCTTCTTTAAAACCAGAGGTTTCTTACTTGGTGCGTAACATTATTTCTTGGTCGTATATCAAATTTATTCAAATGTTGACTATGTTGTCACAATTGTCCCGCCTTGCTGGTTATTTGATTTTCTTTTTTTACATAGTGATAACTTTTAAAATCACTGCTTCCAGCATTGATGATTCTAGTATTTTAAAGTGAATTCATGTTAGTCATTTAAGGGATTTTGTTTTTTGTTCATATTAATCATGATACTGTTTTTAAAAATAAATTATGAGATCATGAATAGCTGTCTTAAATTTACTTAAATTGTCAATATTGTAGCCTAAACCAGTTCGCTTTAACCTAGTATGCAGATGTTCTATGAAATATGTTATTAAAATAAAACGGTATATTAATTTTAAACTTAAAATTCAAATGTGGAACAAGACACATAATGTTTATATGACATAACGGCCATTTATTTATTTGCAACGTGTATACATGTATGTCCTCCATTGTTATAAAACAAAAATTGACAAAAGCTGAAACTACTTTAAGCTGTGCAAGTGCTCATTGTGAGCAATTGTTATCTGTCTATGTCCGGCGTTTGTGTCCGAAGTTATGTCACATAGTTAACAATTATTTAAAAACACTGTGTTAGAACTTTAAAAGCCACATCTAATACTAAATATGTATTAATTGTGTTCATACTGTTAACGCAGATATTATATAGGCCAAGCTGTCATGAAAACATCTTAAAAAGTCAGTGTGCTTACCTAGCAGAAGCAGTGAGCAAACATGTCTTATACAAAATAGTTACATCAGTAAACTGATAAAAGTAGCCGTTTTATTATGTGGTTCAAATTGTGTTTCTTATGTACGCTTCTTCGATTGTGTTATTATATCCATGTTGTTCAAACATAACTTTTTTGCAACCACTTGACACTAAACATAAGTCACAGTTTTACATTCCAGGACATGTCTGTTATTATTATTCCCCCGCCATGACAAAGGCCGAAAGCCATGTAGTGTTATCCCTGTACGTTGGTGTGTGCATGTAGGGGGATTTCATCTGATTTTAATAGAAAATGGCACAAAATATCATAATATCAAGACAACGTGTCACGAGCAAACCCATGTCGCTCGCTTCAAGGTCAATGCCACAGTAAATAATAGATTTTTTTCGCAAATGCCATATATGTATATATTAAAAGTACATGTTAGTGTACGTATCATTACTATGTCGCGCATGATGGGATTTCAAAATAAATTAGAGCAAGTGATTCTCATATCAAGACACCGTGCCGTGTGCAAGTGTGCAAAACCATGTCACTCGCTTAAAGGTCGAGATCACGGTGGACACTTTTAGTGTTGTGTGCAAAATGCTGCCGCTTTTTCAAAATGGCAAGGTCGCAGCAGTTTTCGCATATTCATAGTGACACTTGAAGTTTGTGCATACCGGTAGTCGGTATGTGATAATAGTGATGGTACTGATGCTTATATGACATCGTTCTATTATTTTCCATTGCACTAGCGAACATTTTAATCATTTCCAGATGCGCATATTGCATGCAACAACAATGTTGCTTGCTCAAAAGTTAATTACATAATCAATTTTTAAATAGGCTATATGTATCCAAGGACTTGTTCATACATGCTGTTTTAATTGTTCGCATAATATGTGTTTCACAACACTCGTTTGTTTGTCAAGTACATATATCGAGGTCATCTTTGTCTTTCTGACAAATTTCTAGTTTGTACGTGTAATAATTCTTATTTCTCAACAGCTTACAACCGCATAAGTTCTACAAAATGAGTCGTTGCTGAATTGGAATTGCCGTATTTAATCTGCCAGGTTATTATGTCCTTATATGATTGGAATTCATTGAGAAATAATGAAACACAATATAAAGAAGCACCAATACATGTTAGTTGTAATAAATGTATGCATAAATTAATAAAAGCACGCACAAAATACACACATATATACACGCGCACGCGTGCAAACACACGCACACACACGCGCGCGCGCAAACAAATACACTTGCATACAGTCTACTTAAAGAAATGAGAGTTGTGGATACGTTTATACATGTGTGTGGCGGTTTATGTGTTTTGAAGCTTATTAGTATCTTCTAAGTCATAGAAGCTTTAATCAAATATATTGTTTTCAGCCGCTATAGTCGATGCCTACGTCGGTCGTACAAATGATTTTTACGAGTTGGTATGTTCTCCTGAAATTATGATATAGTTTGGTTGCTCGTTTATAATAATTCGACGAATCGAGTTAATGTAGCGCTAAAGCACTTTTTAGTAATTGTTCTGGAGTGAAATTTAAACCCTACAGTCTTTCTTACATTAAAGAAATATAAACATGCGTTATGTTCTAAATAGTATACAATATTTATGTCTTTTGCTGGCGTAAAGTCGTATTATTCTAATCCAGATGACTGATGAAAATGCGATGCCCGTGGAGGAAGAATTAAACGAGAAACCAAGATTACGAAACAAGGAATCGATGTCCGTGACCATAAAAATAGCTCTAGCTGGAAAATGCGGATGCGGTAAATCTACCTTGATAAACGCATTGAGGGGACTTAAATCAGATGACGTAGGAGCTGCGAAAATTGGCTACCTTGAAACTACAGAACCAACACCATTTGAATATCAAAACATCCCAAACTTAGTTTTGTGGGACCTTCCAGGTGCTGGAACAACAAATTTTCCCATAGAAAGTTACATAGAAAAAGTAAACTTTGAATCGTATGACTTTGTCATCCTTGTGTCTGATACGCGTTTCACGCAGCACGATGCATGGTTAGCACAGCAAATAAATGACCGCTTTCCACAGGAAAATCTATTCTTCGTAAGAACCAAAATAGACAATGAATTGTCAAATATTAATGCATCGAGAACTACTCATTTGACTGACGAGCAGCAAAAAGCATTACTTGCTGATATGACAAAGGACTCTTATGAACAGCTAAGCTTGGCAGGAATAAAAGACCCGCACATATTTATGATAAATAGTAACATGCCAAACGGATATGATTTCGGAAGGCTTGTTGATACGTTCATCAAGATGGTGTCCGAAATCAAAGGAAAATCAATTGCATTAACACATTTTATTTTAACAACAGATGTTCTAAATGAAAAGGTAAACGTTGAATGCGCGTATGAAGACTGTTTCCCAAGATGCTGCAGAGGCGGCGGTTAAATCAAAACGTGACGAAAATAAATATTTAGAGGTTGAGGTACTACACAGGGAAATACTTGAATATCAAAGCCAACTTAAAATTGATGAAAATTCTCTTCAATGTATAGCGAAAGCTTTGTCTTGCGATATTGGCGCTGTTTATGCTGAACTGAATTCAGAATCAGATCAATGTTTACGCAATTTTAAAGAGTATTACATGGAAAATGACAAGGTTGAATATTCAGTTTTGTATGATATGCCATTCTTTGGAATAAACTTGAGAAAACTAGCCTATGAAAGGCAATGTTATAAGGTTCTGAAAGAGATGTTGCGAAAATGCATTAATGATGCTGAAAAGTTGCGAAGAAGTATCGGTAAATGGAAGCCGTGCTCAAACAATTGTGGGTCAGAATGCTTCGTTTGAAACGTTAGGGAGATGTTATTTAAATATTCCTATGCCTTTATAATGATACAATGTTGTATTGTTAAATTATTTTGACCTATGATTTATTTACAAAGACTGGGGCTTTATAAGTGTACGTGTTTACCACTGCCCTAAAACTGTATTTTAAAATTTGACAATACATTCGTTAGTGTATTTTACGTTGAGCAAACAAAGCAGTTTTGAAGACTAAGTATATTAGAAACTGTAAAAGGTATTAGAAATTTTATATAAAATATGTGTGAGTTAATTTAAAAAAAAAATGTATCTGTTTATCATTTAACGAATCATAAAATGTGTTATTTTTTAGAATATTGTATAACATAATTCGTAAGTTTTTTTTTAGTTTTGCCTTAACACTATGCATGTACAGTATGCAATACACAATTCATCAAGCTATAGATTCAACTCACTAACACCATATTGTAATCGGTATCTTTACTCACAAAATGATGTTCTTATACATGTAGTGTAGGCAAAGGTTTCTTAGTTTTTAGTGATATTTAGGTTTTCTTATTCAAAGAAATCATTATGAGATAGTTGCAACTTTAATTATATGCAGTCGAGTTTCGATCTATAAATATGACATTAATATGAAAGCAGGGTATAGTGTATAATATATTTACAAATAATATAACAATACCAGACGAACATTGTCCAAAAGATTGTTTTGAAATGTACAGAACGTAAGGATAAAACCAAAAGGTCTAGGTCATTAAAAGGGCACCACTTGACGGGTACGTGCATTTTTTAAGAGTGTAATTATTGCAAGTGTGAAAGCGGATTGAATCAATCAATGTCTGCTGTTTTTCGAATTACTCTTATGTTGCGTGTTCAAACCCTGCTTAGTTTTTTCTTTTTTCATTATGTTTGCTTATTTGTTTTATGAAACAGCGTGTGTATCACATATGCGTTTTATTTATTTAATGCATATTTTTATGTTATACTTTGATTAAATTTCGTTAGTGATTAAATTTTATTAAAACTGTTTATTTACTCGTTTAAAAACTGTATTCGCACAGGTTTAGGTAATAGTTGTTGCATCAATTCTTTGAAGTAGCAGTATGTTTGCTTTTAAAAACTAGAATATACATGCATGATAATTTATTCGTTATATACGTTAAGCGCGTGGTTTCTTTTTGCGTATAAAATAACACGACAATATTGAGCTAGTCCAGTCTTTAACTACTTCAATTATAGAGCGTGTGATAAAGATAATAGATTCGCATCGTTCATAGCCAAAAAAAAAAGAATTGAAATGTTCGACGTAAGACATTTGACATTTTAGCGCAAATATGTTGTGTGTACTTCGCGCGCATACATAAATGTCAATTAATATTAAATTATATTTAAGCATGATGTTTATTCTGTGATGTTCAATTGGATTAATATGTTGGCATATTTATATTTTTTCAAAAGTTATATCAATCAAATATCGATAAATGCATAGATGTTTAGGTATAAAGTGAGGCGTGTGGAGAAAAATGCCTGTCTAAACATTGTTTTCACATCGTCATGTTCGAAAAATGCTGTTTTGTTTTAGGATTTATCGCTTTTATGTTGTATTTTAATTTTTATTTTATTGTTTTTGTTTCTTATATTAGATTATATGATAGTTTTGTGTGCATAAACTTGTTTGAGTGTTACAATAATACATTTGTGCGTGATATTATGCATTTTATAACCATATTGTGTATTTCATTAGTATGATGGAAAAGTCTACACAAAAAGCAATATATGTCCTCGAATAATGGCTAAATATGGAGACGAACAGTTGGCCGATTTGAAAACAAAATAGTTAAATTCGATAAGTCTTAGTTATATGTCCGTTCCAAAAAAAACAAAACAATTTTTGGCAATTGTATTCAGGTTGTGCCAGTGACTACTCGGTCCATCCGTTCGAATGACTTCAATCGCAAAAAATGTATGTCACTTTCAAAACTTGTCATGGATTTACAGAGCACTGTAAATTGTCTAACTAAACGCCCTTACAATTACTATATTATGTCTAAGTACAGTTTACTAATTAAGTAGTAATGACCATCCAAAATCAGAAAACTCATACGTTCGTGTATTGGAAAGAAACTAAAGGTTTGTGCATTTCAATATATTATTATTATGCATCATATCCAAAATACAAGTAGATGTAGTATATGGTGGAAATAAAGGTTTAGAAAAAAATATGTATACATCATTGAATATTATGTAAACCCCTAAAACACGGCCAAAAAATTAGCTTTTCAACGTAATTGCCCCAACCGAACGTCGTATTACTTGATATTTAGACATCTAAACATTTTGGTTTGAGAGATGTGACTTTAGTTTGCTTATAACAAATTTATGAGTATTAATAATTTGTCACATACATTTTTAGCTGAAGAAAGGACACTTTAAAGTAGGATTTGTAAAATCTAATATACGCATATTCATATCGAGGAACAACGCATGCATTGCACATTGCTGAAGAAATTTTAGATACAGACATACCGACAGACGAGCAGACATCTATGATGGTTCCAATATACCACCTAATACTTCATAGGGGTGGAGGTATAGGTCAAATACGAAAAGAGAATGCTACAGTCCGTAAATAATGTTAATACCATATTAAACAGTTGTTTAATACACTCTTTTTTATCGATTGATTCGATTTGCTACAATAATGGCTTCTTCGCGTAATGAATCATTGATCCTAATTACATAAACTTGTTAATGTGCGTAAGGTCAATGCGGAAAACCCCTGAACATGAAATAATAAATATCAGAAAACATAATGTTAACGTCAAACGACAATTTCAAATTTTATTTTTCACTTTAAATGCATAGATCGTAAAATGTAAGCAATTCTACTGCAGTGCTCAATCATTGTTCATGTATGTACATACAACAATTTGAACACATAATGGAAAAGTCGGTTAAAGTTCAAGCAGTTGATATTCTATTGTTTGTTCGCACGAATCTTAATATAAATGTTGTCTATTAATAACCGAGCAGATAAATAACCAAAACAGACTGTACCGAAAATAGCATTGCCAGTTATCCACCATTCAAATTATTTTAAAATATGTTATCGATGAAAACGTAACACAATTCAGTAGATACGGTAATGAATCAAATAGCTTAAACCGAAAGTGACAATAATAACAAATAATGGGTCATGATTGCCGAGCCAGATAACGAAATAGAAAACAAACAGAAAATTACATATGTATCATGTGTCCATAAAGAGATAAATTGTCTTTATTTTGCATAAAATGCCAAACATTTATCACGTTAGAGTAAAATTCATTAACTACGACAAATGTTTTTTAACTGTTGTTGTTTCTATCTTACGTAATATGTAAATACTGAATAATTAAAGGTTTGTAGGACAAATCTTATGAATTACAGTTACTTTAAGTTTGAGCGTTTCTGACCTAGTCACTGTCCTAATGCATCTACGATGGGGTTAACCAAACAATTATTTACATTCTTTGTACCGGTAAGGAACTAGATAGCCGAATGACATTTAACGTGAAGTCTGTAGAAGCAAAATTGGCCGTGCGGGCTGGCATTGATGACATGGTGTATTAAGGCAAAAAAATCAGATTCTAAACTCCAACGATAAAAAGAAAACTGATGTTTGACTTGAACATTGCTCAACTAAAGGCTTATGTGACAATGAAAATGATACGACACGAGTTGTTTAAGAAAGTAGTTGGAGACTAGTTGGGCATTCTCCTTTGTACAAATGCGCTGCTGTGATTGTGTCAGACATTTCAAACAGAAATCTTGCAAGAAAACAATCTTAAACAAAGCATTATATATTGCTTTCTTACCCTGAGGCGTTGGATGAAAGGCCACTACAGTCTCCATTATACAATAAGGGGTGTCAACGTTTTTCAGGAAAGCTCGGGTACACTGAGTTTCAAAAATTGATTCTTATGCTGACAGAACTAATAAATACATGATTGGAACGTCTAAAAGAGCTGACAGTGGATAATTTAGGACGTTTACTTTGACAATTTGAAATATCCGAAACGTCGTTGGCAAAAGTACCAACACGATCTGAAAATCACACATTGATTGTATAATATCTATTGGGAAATTACATTAATACATTACTTTCAATCCGTTGAACGTTTGCAACCTCTGGACATTAATTTGTCGTCACATGACGTTATTGATGTTCATGAATATCTGTTAGTTTAAAGCTACAGCTTTTTATGTGCAAGAATGTAATAAAAGAAAACATATATGACAAAAATGAAGGTGGTATGTTAAAAATGGGACATATACTTATAAGTGCTTATGTGGTATTCACCTGTTTAACCAGTTACCGCAATTTTGATTGTTATGTCTTGCAAATAAATAGTTGTTTTTAAGTATTCGGTATCCAATGTCTGAATTATTTCCTGGTATTTCTTCGTTGAAGTGATCTTTCTATGCATAATTGTAATGATTATTACACACACTTTTAATTAAACGAAAACAATTTGCTTCAAATTATACACGGTGAATAAGTAAAACACAAATACAAATGTAACTTAGTCTCTTAGTATACATAAGACAACATTTGTTTATATTAGCAATGCGAACGCTGGGACGTGCTCATTTATGACACCAGGGTATGATTTGAATTGAAACGTTGTCACTTAATATAACATATCCCCAGTGAGCAGAAAATCATGTATTATATACTTTTAAAGAGGGTATAGTTATAATGACATCCTTTTGAAGCTTGTGTAATTGTTATTACGTAATTCTATTGAATACAATTGTCTGGGAATTCCCGTTGCCGAACAACTTAATGAATTTGACGATTTTATGTTCGTGTTCATATTATTGGCATATGTTTTATTTTTATATATCCGATGTCTTCTATACAATAAAAGGCTTGTTCTGGCTTCGAAGCAAAATATAAGAATACCGAATGATTAGATTTATAAACGTAGCACTATTTACGCTGCATAACAGTTATGTGACAAGTATCTGATAGAGTAATAAATCGAAACATATTCGTATGCAGGTGTACTAACTTAGCTTTAAATTATTAAACGGAGCGGACTGTTAATGAGTGACAATAAAATTAAATTAACTGATATGTATAATCAAGGTGTAAGCAAAACGAAATTGAACACAAATTGTTAAAATTATCTTGCTTTTGAAAAGTATATGATTTAGTTTGCTAAATGTGGATGCAAGTGACAGAAAAAAATATTAGAGAATATGCAAGTAATAGAAGCGCCATGTTAAATATCTTTAAAAACCACTATTGAGTCTCCTTGACATGTATAATTGTTCTATATTATAACCGCATTGAAAAACGTCAATGAAACACTACTTATTTAGAACAGAAGTGTCGCTCATCAAATAGTATCAGCAGGATACTTCAGATATGTTATCGTACGATGGGACATTTTGATGGCGATCGAAGTACAGTATTCATGAATATTGAAACCTCAAAATTGATCAATTATGAAAAATTCCTTTAAACAGCCGTAGATTGATTATGAGAAGTTGACACTCTTGATGTATTTGTAAACCTTATTTAATAGTTTTGTTGCGCGCCGGCTGTTCCGTCTTCGTATCAGCATTCTCGAAAACAATATAACAAGTAAGTTTTAAACTTTATGTACCTTTATTCTTTACACTAGTATTGTTATACTAGCAATATGAATTCTGTATTTTTAATTATTATTTAGTTTTGCTTACAAGTTTTGAAATATTAAGAAAATGACGTAAATGCCCTTGATGTTATGCCTTGACTGAATTGAATAACAAAGTTTCTGGCCCTGTTATACGCGAGTGACCAAAAAGTTGGTCACTGACCAGATTTACATGGCCCAACCTGCTCCAAAATTAATGGCCATCGACCCAAAACAAATGGTCATTCACCCAAACACTGGCCATCGACCCAAAAAGTTGGTCATCGTGACGTCAATCGAACATGGTAATGGTCATGATCGCTCAAAATGACATCACGCAAAAATACACCGCCATATTAAATTTCGAATACAACTTTGTGTAAATCAAACTATGGGCGCTTAGAAAGATGGATACACCACATTTAACAAGAAAAAAACAGAGATTTTATCGTATCTCAAAATAACCTGTTTCATGCTTAGTTGTGTCACTGCAAAAACAATTAGCTCAAACTTGACCACAATGCAACGCGACAAAATGGCTGCAACTATATCGGGAATGTACGTGGTCTGAAAACAACATACGAAAAATGTACTAATTGATGCATTTTAAAATAAATATACAGCAACGATGGAAAGGTACGGTCACTCAACATTATGTAGGCTTAATTGTGTGCACACACTTAGATAACATGGCATAAAATTGAAGTCCAAATACAGTTACAACAACAACAACAACAACAAAAGTGGAAATGCAGTAAACTAATGCAATGTTTCTAAACAGCTATGTCTTTTGTTTGTATGGTGTTATGTGAAATGTTCAAGTTCACATGCAAATTAAATTATGCCTGCTTAAATAATCTACCCATGAGTTGTACAGAAACAGGTAAATTAAGTTTGAAACTTTAATTCATAATATAGCCAAATGTTAGATACTTAAGTGTTCCAATATGCAGGGCATATCAGTATGAGTGTGGTTAAAAATAATAATGCATAAGATAAATAACGAAGTCAATAGTGTACATCCGTTATTAAATTAAATGAGTTTATGTGTACATCCAAATCGAAACTTTCTTCGGTTATCAGCACTGACTTGATGAGATTTACGTATAGCTATAATGCAACATCGTGAACACATCATTAAAGACAACTTTTAAACCTAATTTAAAACAGAAACGAACATAGCATGATAATAATACAAGGTGGCCAACACAAGTATCCCGAGCAGATTATTTTTTACGAAAACTCTCTAAATGAAGGAGACAAAAACTGTGCATTATTCTAAACTTTGGTTATTGGTAAAAGAAGTATTGTTTCATCTATCCGGTCATTTAAATGTCAAAGCATAATGCGGATTTAATCAATAGAAAAACAGTAGTGTTTTCCACTTATCGTTTGTCTCACAATTTACATAAAACATACCGTTTCAACGTATTATTTTGCCCCCTTCCCCTGGTATGGATAAGCGTTATCTCCCCTATTCATGTTACGTCATGCCATTCGTTTATCTGAAATGAACTTAGGTTGATATTTTGAAGCGTTTTATTGATAAGACTATTTGTTATTGAATCTGTGTGATTGTTCGCGAGTTTGAATGCAGTCACGGAATAAGAGTTGAAAGGAAAATATTATTCAAGGTACATCATTCAAGGTACATTTACGTATAATATTTTTTCTATTTATCGTCAGATTTTTACTAAGCGAATATAAAGCTGTTTTCTAATGCGATTATATAAATGCAGAGTTTCGTTTGACTCCTATAACAAAACTTTAAATATGAGTATGTGTCTAGCCGCATAAGTAGGAGTTAATATATTTGTTATAAATTGTCTCCAATGGACATTAATGGTCCGATCTTTTAATCAAACTGTCGGAAGTAAACACAGTGGACCGAATCATGTTGGCAATCACTTTCATTATATTATTGCAGTATTCCTTTGGGGACATTAGCCTCTTACCTTTATTTTGTTCAACCACTGTGAAAGTACAGTATGCTGAAACGTTCCAGACTTCTTTATAAAAATGTAGATTGATTGGGCCGGCTAGCTCAGTTGGCATAGCGACGGACTACAAATCCGGGTTCGGCCCCGCAATATTACATGGGATTCTTCGTGAAATCCTCTCTATGGTGATTCCCTTCCTACCTCTAAATCAATTACAGCAGTTGTCAGTCTCAGAAGTATGTGCACTTAGTACTGGTAAACCAGATTACTCAGGAAAGATGTGAGTCTACTGACAGCCGTAAAAATACTGAAATATTTGTGTAATCGGTGAAATATCTAACAAAACAAACGAAACACAAAATATATTACGGTGATGAAATGTAGTGTGAAATGTTCCGCTTAATGCAGATCAAATTTAATTTTATAATCTGCAAATTATGTATGCAAATACAATGAAACAAATTGTGGCAAAAACATTTAGTTGAGTTCTTGTCGCACAAGAACCAGCCCATGGCCGAACATTTATGGACAGTTTTGATGTCAACAAATATGATGCTATGGTATAGGCCTTAGATTTTAATTAAAGGCAAGAAACAAACACATTAATGGATATAACTTTTGTAATAGTCGGTTTATTCTTTCAACATTATCGCCAATGCAAAAACGTGTATCACAACAAATACTGGGGCAACGTTATTCCCCAATGACTCTATATCACATTTATTACAAAATGTTTAACATACATTTTCAAAAGTCGGTCAAGATTGAAACGATAATAACAATTTTTAGAAAAAAAAAGATACGTATATTCACAATCACATACATGTTATTTCGGAAAATTTTCTTTATAATGGCTCTGCAAATAAACCGTTTTAAACCGAGCAAAGATAATACAAAATAAATATTTAAGAACTATTGAACATTTACAATTGAAACAGCCACAAGTATATCAAAGCTAATATACTATTCGTTTTTAAGAGATGTCATTTTCTTATGTCGAGAGTAGACTGGATTGGGATGCGATGATAATATTCTTAGACATTGGCCTTTTGTCAAGTCCTCAGTGATAAAAATTGAACAAATGACACACTCAACATTTTAGGTCAAGTTTTCGATAGGAAGAATGTCAGCTACAAAGCGAATAGCATAATATGTCATTTATTTCTTATTATTCCCGACAGACTTGTATATTGAGAATTTGTTTCTGAACAATAAAACAATACGTGATATGTTAGGACAATCTTTGACTTTTGTGTTAAAGCTTGAACTTAACAATTTGCGAAATTGATAAAAACTTTCAAACATTATTTAAAAATGATTAAAGCAAAAAAGAAGTAAATGAAACTGTTAATATAACATTGTTAACACATTATCCAAGTTTCATACTACATGGTTAGGTCATTTGAACGCATTTCTTTTATATCAACCATTCATAATGTTTGGTTGTTGTTGTGAAATAATGACCTGGGTGAAACTAACCAAGCATTTTCCGATCCGCAGTCATCTTGATAACAAACACAACGATACATTTAAAATTAAAAGCTCTCACTTAAGGATTGGAACGTAACAGCATATGCATATTGTTTATTCTTATAACATAAATATTATGTTATACAATGTAACAATATGATTGAAATTAATATGACAAAATCATGTATGCATATCAGAAATTAAATACATGTTTTAATAATGTAAGAAAATGTTAAAAGTTTATTTACATCAATGTTTATAAATAAAATAATTATTGTAATTAATGATAAATCTTATATCATAATAATAAGGGTTCTATAAAAAAAAAAAATTGAATGTTAGGAACAATAATAACATAAATGAAGTTTGGACATTTTATAGCAAATCTTTATGATATATTGGCCATGATTATAGGATTTGTCTTGCAAGTAGAAACATGACATACCTTACATTGATTGTAAAAGTAGACTAAATCAACAATTTGAAAGGTCAAAGATACGATATTCTAAATGTAGGAATTTGTTACTCAGATATGCATATTATCCCAGTTGATAAAATGGTCAGAAGTATTGACACGGAAATTATAATCATACATAGTTATTTCATATATCCATTGATCTATGCCGGTCAAGGGGATTACTATGATACCTTGTTGTCACTAGACATACAGAGTGCTGCAACGGGAATCGTAATCCTATTAAATTATCTCTCATATCCATTGGATTATGCATGAAGACAGTACAATAAATAGTCAAACCAGATATCTAAGAGGATTATTCGATAAATGGGTTCATACATGAAATAACTTGGTTACCTCGTTCCCGGGTAACGTCTTGTTAGAACAACACTCCACCAATCGGCAAATAACACGTGGTAAGGGAACTCTTTGACCGAATCATGTGGAAATCAACGGGTGTTCAGTTAATCGCTTTGACCAATCAAATATGTTGTAAGAAATATTATTATTTAATGTGTATGTGTATTTCAATATAAAACTAGATGTTGATGTAGAGAGAACTTCAGTATATTCTGCGGTTAGATTTGACAATCGAATAGAGCAGTCACGTTTTCGTGTCGTGGCGGCCATATTTGCCTGCCGCGCTGTTAGATTGTATTTCACGAACATTAGCAAGCGTTGTATTAGAAAATATTCAACTTAAATAAATCGCGATGAAAAGAGAAACGAACTTTGTTTTGTTCCTGTGTGTTCCCAACTAACAATGTGTCAATTACGTCCCAGGATTAACAGAGTTCTTGAGCTGAGAATAAGTGGCTAAGTATTGAAGTTATTTATATAAACATTTGTACATTAATTAATGAAATTTATAGAAAATGCAGAGAACAAGAACAACAACTATTGTTTCAGTAGTTTTGGAGTTTTGGCCCTTTGCTTAATATTTGCATAATTCTTTTTCTCCTTGTGCAGAGAATAACTAAGGAAAACTTAGTATTGAAAATATTCACATAACACGTCACATCATATTACAGATCTTAAAGGAGAAGTGCATATTTAAAGAACCATAACTCGTTTTTAGTGATTTACAGTGTTTGCTCTTAAATTAAATTTCTTTAAAGGAGCAAAACTCCCTTATCCAACTTTCGATGCAGCCTCGCGATTGCTATCGATCAAAATCGAGTATACTATTTAGCTTGGAATTGAATGGAAATAGAAAGAACTGTGTATTTAAAAAAAAATCATAATTGATTGAGTTATTTAAATAATAAAATTTCACGAGTGGAATATTTATCTATAACAACTTCTTTAAAACATTATATTTTTGTTCGTTTTTAGCGGCTTTTTTAGGATTTAGTTTTGAGTCATTTTGGAAAATATGTCAAATGACGTGTAACTACTTGTTAGGTAATGGCAACAAAAACAATATTTCAGTACTGTTATTTAAATGTGCACGAGTGAAATTCGTCAGGAAAGTCATTTTCCTTTTGAAACAATATTTGTATTTATTAAAATTAGCATTACAACTGTACTTTCTAACCTGAAGTTCCACATGTTCGTTATTCTTGTTGTTATTTTACTCCTTCACGGAATCATTCGGCTTACTAGTAAAGGTATTTAAAGATATCTTTGTATATTAACGGAAATTTAAAGAGGAATTTAAATTGTTTATCTCTTAAATTTATGTAGATTTATGTTTTGTACTTAAGGAATAAAATTATTTATTTGTATCGCCGAGGCTATAAGGATGATGTTGTCTTAACGCCATTGGCATTAAAGATAAATTAGCATGTATTATACCCAAAGTTTCACACAGCATATGTGTTATCATCTGTTTAAAGTACAATTTAAGATATTAACATATTTTATCAGAATTTCCGACTCTTGAAATTCGATACATAAAGGTCAATTCCCCTTAAACTATTGAATTGGATAACCTGCAATCTTTTGAAGGACCAACCGATTTTGGATAAACTGATATCATTTTATTTTTAGGTCTCTTCTATCAATATGATTAAACAAGTATGTTTACTTAAGCCTGAAGGCTTTACTAGCGGTCCGTTGGTAGATTATTAGACGTACCCTCTGATCGAGCAAATTGTGATTTGCAATGCTTTTAAACTTAATGTCATTTGACTACCAAACAATGCATTCTACTTTTATTTTAAACTTTTGTTGTCACCCTGTTAACGAAAATGTTATACGTAGATTATATAAGTATCAACCTTTAATCGGCTTAGACATCCCAGATTAGTTAACGCCTATTTCGAACTCCATAAGCATAAATCACACTTGATAAAGTAAGATAATCATTGTATTCAAAAGTCAATTAACTGTTATCTTTATATAGAATGTACCATCATCATACTTAAACACAATTTTCGAACTCCTCTAATTATCATCATGTACCTCACAATATCGTCCACGGACAATAAAAAATAAAAAATAAAGTGCTCCGCATTCAATGGACCTTTTATGTGTTATAACATAATAAAAACAAAGTTATTCAATTATTTAATAGATATGAAACGAACCTCCTTATAAACAATTTGAATGTCTTTACTCGTCTCTATTGTAACACACGAAGTTTTAACATTTTAATATTTAAATGAATACGCTGGCAATAGAAGTTACAGAGGGATAAAATGGTCTCAACATTGCTGACTCAATTCCCAAATTCGTCAAAACGGCCCCTCTCATTTTTTGTTCAAACATCATATTTTTTTTACGATTATTTTCTCTGAATTTAAGAGATTAAATGTCAAAAGAGGTCATCAATTCAAACAGAATTCATGATGTATTTACGATTTTAATTTTAATTTTAACTGCGACATATACCTAATACATGTGGTCCGAGCTTTACCTGGGGAAAATGATTTTCATTCTGTGAAACTCAACTTCTACTGCTCACCAAGTTACCAAGTCGAGGCTAGCGTTTGACGTCCATTGATATGATATGTACTATATGGATGTAATGTATCAGATTTATGAAATGAAGTGAAAAGTGTTCTTAAAATACATTCGGAGCAGAATGCTCGAGGCAGATACTTGGTGAATACTTTTTTGGTGCATAGCAGTTGTGATGTTAAGTTGTTTACTTTCAAGCAATTATCTGATGCAAATAATTGAACACATTTTATGCAATGGTAGATGTAGATAATACCGGTTTTTAAGAGACATATAAAAAAGGGAAAAAAACACACAAAAAAAAAACGTTATTTAATATGAAAACATGATACACGGTTTGTTGTAGAGCAGTAGAGAGCCGATTACACAGTTTATTCATTCGACTGGTTTTTTCTATACACATGTAATCAAGATACAATTTTTATAGAAAAATATTGTGTATTAAAAGTGAATGCTCAAATGCTCGCTCTCAGTAGGTCACTGTATTTCAAATTGATTGTATTATTCAATTGCAGAAATGATATGCGAAACTATTATATATATGCATCGGTTACATTTTAACACCAATTATATGTCCATAGTATTTGAATAATATCTGAATGTGCGTTATACCATTTCAGTTTTAATTCAGTTTTGTTGTTTACGTAGCTATTTATTCTTGTATATCTTGCTTACCGTCATTTACTTTGGTTCTTATTTAAACTCTTGGACATTAATGAGAAGTATTGATGAATTGATAAATTTGGGCATCAAACGTTGATTGATTGATGGGACATGGGTGCGTTGTCGATTGCTCATTGTGTATTAACATTCTGGTTCTATTCGCTTGTAGCGACAAAAAGTTACGGGCATGCGGTGCATGAATCACTTGTGGATGCCTTGTATATCTCACTGGTGACAAGACAAGTGGCGCGATTTAACAGTTTATCTTAATACAAATAAACCGGATTTTGTAACAAGCTTATATGCAAATGTAATGGAGGCTGTTAGGTTATGAATAAATACTGCAAATAAATTTATAAAATTTACGGAACATCAAATACTGTACACGTGAGAACATTATTTAAAGGAGGGGGTGGGCAATAAAAAAAAAGCAGCCATATGTATTCACTCTTAGGTTTATATTGCGAATAATGCAATGACATTTTTTGGAATTTACCTATTCCAATATGCGCAAGATGTTGAATATTAAAGCAAAGCAATTTAAAAAAAAACTAACGAGCCTACGAGGATTTGGTAGTGCACACAGGGATTGATAACGAGCTTGGGACCATGAAGTCACTGGGTTAGAGACAATTTAAACACAATAAATGTGTACCCTATCCATTTATTCGACAGACAGTTTTGGAAAGGTGAAAAGAAAAAAAACATTTGGTGTATAGGAAATTGCATATTCGTATAGATGTAATTGTCTGCGAGGTCATGTCGCGTTTATTAAGATTACCAATTCAACCAATCAAAGCTTTGGGATATCACACCAATTTTTCAAATAAACCTTATCAAATGTTAATATGAAATATCAAATAACAACCGGAAAACAGAATTAATGTATCATACAGTGCCGATGCATTTTGTGAATTGCTGAAAGGTTGTGCCTTCGGTTTGAATTTTGATCTATTTAACGTTATTTCTCACAGAATTAGGCCTCTTTCAATTCTTATGCCCGTTTTACAAGTAACCTGTTTGAATTGCTACCATGTTTTGTGGTTCCCGATCGGTTTCCACTAGAGCCAAGCCAGGTGAAAATGAGTTTTTTGTTTAGCAAACAAAATAACTTTTAAAAAAAAACGCAATTATGTGTAAACCACAACATTGTTATTAGACAAATATGCTGAAATAAACACTTAAAATAATAACTCCTCTTACCAGGGGCAAAATAAATTCAAGTGCCATTCAATATAGATACCACAGTGGCAATGAAAATAATATAGACTATTTGCACATATATCACTCTCGAAAATATGTGTTCCAATAATAACATTACTTGCAAAACGTTTTCTCTTTTCTCGAAAGTGCTTGATTATGGTACGAACACTTATCTGGGGGAATAAACAGCAAGTTAACCCACTTAAATTATTTCAAAATCACTTCCTATATCAAATGGAATTATTTGAATAAAACTATTGATACAAAGACGGTTCATTTTTTAAGCTGCGGACTAGTGTGTTTTTCAATCTACTGGAACATAATAACTTTGAAACTTCATCTATACCACAACACACACCCATATTTGGTATTTAGTACGTGGCATCAGATTGTGGTTTCAGAACCGACCTTGCCCAATTAAAAATATGAACTAGGAAAAACATGTTTCTTTTATTATTTAACAAAAGTGTGTTATTTTAGGTGAATTAAAATGGCATTTAGTATTGTTGTAATACATATTAATATTTCAATAAAATAAACAAACATATATATTAGTATAAGTTTCACAAACACACACACACAAAAACACAACCGCACACAAGCATACTTTCTCACGCTTAAAATAAAAATTATAAAACGCATTATGACATCGTGAACGTTAGTTACGTTAAGTTTTACTTATACAGATTAAAACATTACAGACATACATAAACCACTTTGTATGTCAAAAATGTTTGCTGTATANGGTGTTTAACAGCTTGTGCGACCACATTGGCAAGTTTGTCATTGAAGTCTGTACATATTGGCTGCGTTCAGGGAAAACGGGGCTTAATGCATGTCAAATAAGTGGTGTCATGTGCTAACTGATTAGCCTGTGCAGTGCGCACAAGCAAATCAAGGACGACACTTTCTGATTTTATCGGTGTTTTTTTTCGTTTAAAGAGAGTCTCTGGTACTGGGATGACAATTAATGCATATGCATTAAGCCCTGTTTTCACAAAATGAAGCGTAAATAATCTTTTCTATTAATAATTTTAAAAAAAGATAAAAGTGATTATAACTTCAAAGTAACCTCGCTGAGAAGGCAAATATACAAAATTGTTTTTAAATCAAATAAACAACCAATAAGTTCTAAATTTTTACCTTGTGGCAATTTTGGTAAACATCTAAAAGGGACCTTTTAACAGTTTGTCATTAAATTCTTTATATTGATAAATGTAAACATTGGATCTTAAAAGCTCCATTTAAAAAAAGAAGAATAAAATTAAAGAAACGAAAAAAGTTTCCCTCAACTGGGCTCGAACCACTAACCCCTGGAATAAAAGTATATCGTTTAGACCACTCGGCCATCCGTGCTCATACAATGAGAGATGTATTTTATACTTTATATAAGCAATCCTCGAAGTATGAAAAATTATAACATCTCGACCTGTGCTTCAAGACATACTCTTTATAAATTTGAATAGGTTGTGTTCATTTCAAACTAGCGATATAACAAGCTATAACATAATTTTTAAAACTGAGTTGCGTCTAAGATTATTCAATAGCGAACACCTTCAGTGCCTTCAGCTCTTTGATTTCGTTTAGTCTAAGGTATGTACACATTGAATAAGTCTGTTGATGTCAAAAATAAATGGGATCCTGTTAAATTGTTATACAAATATAAAGGGGATGATAGTAAAACAATTTGTATATGGATGTATTAAGTTCAGAAGAAAATACTATACATTTCGAATCTCTTTGTGAAAACATTCTTTTGGCAAACTCGAATGAGGATTTAGACTAAAATGTTCAAGCTTTTACAGATATATTAGATTGTGTATGTAAGCCAATATTTAAACAAAATTTACATAGTATTTTTGTTACAAAAATTATAATATGGATGCTGTATACTTTTACCATGAGTGTAAATATTCGAAGAATTCTTATTATACTTCTCTTAATTACTACAGAAATAACTCTTGCGATGAAAAAATAAGGAACCTGGTGGCAGCTAGATCAAATGATAAACAAGAGGTCCATGATGGCCCTGAATCGCTCACCTGACTAACCTTGCTACATCAACCTAAATTCTATCAGNGAAGATGTTTACAAATTGTTTACAGACAGACGGACGGACGGACGCCGGACGCTGAGTGATCACAATTGCTCACCCCGAGCTATCGCTCAGGTGAGCTAAAAATGCGATAGAAATAAAAAAAATGAGTATAATAAACTGCAAACACATAAACTGGAATTAGCCAGAAAAAATAATGCCAAGTTATATTGGAAAATATTAAAAGGATCGGTGTGCAATTCTTGTTCTTTGGCTTCAGATGTTGTTTTTTTTAATTATTTTAAATCGGTAAATGATCCCGATTCTGTGTTTTTTCAACCAGATGACGTATGTTTGAAGAAATGAATAATATAATTACCACACATGAAATAAACAAATTTTGTAAAAAAACTAAACAATGGTAAATCGGGTGGGCCAGATAACGTTCTTAACGAATTTTTTAGGTATGGTTGTGAGAAAGACATATTCGCGACAGCTCTTTGCACGCTATTTATTTTTTTGATTCGGGTTACTTTCCAGAAACATGGTCAGAGGGTTATATGGTCCCACTGCATAAGAAAGGTGATATTAATATTACGAATAACTACAGGGGTATTACTCTACTGAGTACATTAGGCAAATTATCTACGAAAGTTTTTAATGACCGGCTAACGATTTGGGCGGAAAAGTATAATGTTTACATTGAGGCTCAGGCAGGATTTAGACAAAACATGGGAACAATAGATAATAGTTTTGTACTGCATAATGTTATAAATCATTTATTAAATAAGAAAAAGAAACTCTACGTAGCATTTATAGATTTTACAAAAGCATTTGATTACATAGTTAGAAATATTATGTGGTATAAACTGGTAAAGTTATGTATTAGAGGGAAAATATAACATAATCCGTTCAATGTATAGTATAGTTAAGTCAAGGGTAAAATATGATAATGAGGTTAGCGATAGTATTACATGCCTGGTAGGAGTACGTCAGGGCGAATCATTGTCTCCTTTTTTTATTTGCAATGTATTTGAATGACATTTAGGAATATTTGCTGACAAATAATTATGACGGAATAAATATAGACGCTTTAAAATTATTCATTATGTTATCTGCCGACGATATGGTTTTGTTTTCAGAAAGTGAAACTGGTTTACAGAAAGGGTTGGATTTGCTTAAACAATACTGTGATCGATGGAAGTTAACGATTAATACACAAAAAAACTAAAGTCATGGTTTTTAAAAAAGGAGGAAGACTAAGACGAAATATGAGATTCCTATATGATAACATCGTTTTAGAAATTGTTGATAAATTTATGTATTTTGGGTTTTGTCTTTTCCTCAGGGGGCTCATTTACCAAAACGTTTGATAACCTGTGTGAACAATCTTTGAAAGCTCTTTTTAAATTAAGACAATATTTGTCGAAATTTTATAACATTACAATACAACGAAGGTTAGAAATGTTTGATACATTAATTTACCCGGTTTTAAGTTATGGCTCCGAAATATGGGGATTACAGAGCAATATAAAGATAGAACGAATAAATTTAAATTATTGCAAAGTATTATTAGGAGTCCGAAGGCAAACACAGAATAACTTAATATATGGAGAACTAGGAAGAAAATCTGTATCTGTTTGACATAGCATTAATGTAATTAGATACAGGTTAAAGATAGTAAACACACATGATATTAAATATGTAAAACTTGTATATGATATTATGTTTCGAGAATTAAAAACATACCCCAATAACACATCTTGGGTCTACATGGTAAAAAGCCAATAAGGTAATTGTGGTTTTAACGATATGTGGCTTAATCAAGGGGTAGGGGATCTCGACATATTTTTGAAAATCTTTAGAGTAAGAGTTACATATATGTTTATACAAAATTTGAAAACCGAATTGAGTGAATCAACTAGAGCGAAAACATACATATTAATATGCGATTATAAAATTTCAATCCTATTTAAGTGATGTTAACATTCCAAAGTACAGAATGGTACTCTCTAGATTAAGAGTATCTGCACATAGGCTTAAAGTTGAAACGGGTAGATGGAATAAACCAATAGCTATTCCTTATGAAGAAAGAAAATGCCCTTTATGCAATAATTTAGAAGATGAATACCACTTTGTTATGGATTGTACTTTACATACTGATGTAAGAAAAGCTTATTTAAAACCATGTTATTACTTAAGACCGAATATGTTAAAGTACCTCTCCAAATAGTAATATTGTAAAAAAAAATAGCTATGTATATTTATCAAGCATGGGAAATGAGAAATACTTATAATACATATTACGATTAATCATCTTCGTCATTCCTCGTTTTGTCCGTTCGTCCTTTACATCTTTTGTCGCTTGATTGATTTAATTCATGGGCAACTACCTTGTATACTTTCGATATATTTAAATTGCCGTTTAGTGTGAATTTCGTCTTGCATGTTTGTTTATATGTGTACATATATACGTTAAAAAATAATTTGTATTAGACCATAAAATACCAAAGCTCTGGCGTTATTATCTTCTCTTCGGAAAACGAAAGACACTGACATCATAAGTAAAATCCTTCCAGATGCGGAAGAATTTCTCGTTTGTAACCTTTTTCTTATTTTAATCCGTGTGGTTTTCTGCGTAAGTGTACATTGTTTAATTATAGTTCACTCAATCATTGTGTTTTAGTAAACCTTTCTTACCATAATATATTATTTTTTCACTTTAATAACGATGTCCCCATCACCGTGTGTTTCTAAATCTCTTAACAACAGACCTTGTTTGATACGTAAAAACGAATCATGCGATTATAATTATTTATAATGAAGGCAGCACAACATGATCAAAAACTTAACCTGGATACCAAAACTCGGTTTTGTGGCAATACACATTTTTTTATTTCCGCCTAGATAGCACATATATAACAGCGAATATTAAATTAACAAAAATATCCACATACAATCTAAATTAATAAAAAATATATAATATTACGGCACATTCGTTTAAAACACACACAAATGGCCCAACGGAGTAAGTACATTCGCCGTAACATAACGTGGGTTAATCAACTATTCTCAAGCACATGGATAAAATTGATCTTATGTCATTTGCATAGATCTAATACATATAATTTTCATTTTGTTTTGACTAATTTTCTTATCACAACACACGAAATATCACAGAATCGCCATATTTTGGAGATCTAAATATTCGCCGAATCTGTACATTATTCCGAGATCTTAAATGCATATTAACAATTTTCATAACAGATGGCTGAATTGTGCAATCTAAGTCAAAAACAAGGTTTCTCGTGGCCATATTATTACGTGTTCAAGATGGCATTATCACGCATGACAAATGGAGACATTTGTCTTAAGTGGCGTGAGCATCAAATGCATATCAATTTCAATATGGTACTTATTTCACCCGTGTGCTCGTTAAATAAATAACATAGTACATACGTCCACATAGATGCGTTAAACTCAGAGATAATATTAGATCATAATTGACAGAGATGGATATACATGTTAACATAATGTAATGAGTAGCGGAATATAGTTATTTTATGCACACACATATATTGAATATTGGGTTACAGGTATAATCGTTTGTTACGACACATTTTTCATATTGTAATTTGGGCATTTGTTTTCAAGTTTTTATCGACAAAAATGTTTGAATAAAACTTATATCTCGAACAAAATACAGACCACTGTCAATGCATTTTACAATCTAGCTATAACTATTATTTAATAACAAAGCAATTGTCAGTAAATTGTACCGCCATTAAAATTAATATAGTTCATAATAATAATTATTGAAGATTACATATCAGTTCAGATCGTTAAAAATAATGTTCTTGTCTAGTATCAAGTATCAGTTGTTTCATTTTTCTAATATTATATATTGTAAACAAACTTGTATACAGGGCGAATGCTTATGTGTTTATGTGTACGTGTGTACATTATGACGATTAAAGCCAAAAATATTAATATTTCAGAATGACAGTAATTATTAGTATTACGTTTTCTAAATTGATTTTCTTAGAAAGGCTGTTGTAATTAAACAATTTTACGACAATCAATATACTGGAAGTCGTTATATTTTTCAGATTGTGTATAATTATTTTTTAAAACATACTAATTAAATCCGTCAACTACAAAACTCAAAACAACAAGCAAATTCGTTATATTGATATCCCCCGCCAAACTAGAGCTTTGTCACACACGTGACGTATACCCCGACTGCCACATGCTGCATTGGCACAGAATATATACAAAGGGCCATAACTCTGTTATTAACAGATGGATTACAATTTGGCGTGCATCATCCAGTTATCCATATATATATATATATATATATATATATATATATATATATATA
>VMBQ01005443.1:5371-22384 GCA_007657795.1 Dreissena rostriformis | reverse complement strand
ATGACCAATGTCCCTATGAAGTTTCATGATCCCAGGCGTAAGCGTTCTTGAGTTATCATCCGGAAATCATTTTCCTATTTTTAGTCAACCATTTTACTGCTTAAGGTCACTGTGACCTTGACCTTTGACCTAGTGACCTGAATATCAATAGGGGTCATCTACCGGTCATGACCAATGTCCCTATGAAATTTCATGATCCCAGGCGTAAGCGATCTTGAGTTTTCATCCGGAAACCATTTTCCTTTTTCCAGTCACTGTGACCTTGACCTGTGACCTTTGACCTAGTGACCTCAAAATCAATATGGGTCATCTACCAGTCATTACCAATGTCCCTATGAACTTTCATGATCCCAGGCGTACGCGTTCTTGAGTTATCATCCGGAAACCATTTTCCTATTTCCAGTCAACCATTTTACTGCTTTAAGTCACTGTGACTTTGACCTTTGACCTTCTGACCTAAAAATCAAAAGGGGTCATCTGCCGGTCATGACCAATGTCCCTATGAAGTTTTGTGATCCCAGGCCAAAGCGATCTTGAGTTATCATCCGGAAACCATTTTCCTATTTCCAGTCACTGTGACCTTGACCTTTGACCTTGACCTTTGACATAGTGACCTCAAAATCAATAGGGGTCATCTACCAGTCATGACCAATGTCCCTATGAAGTTTCATGATCCCAGGCGAAAGCGTTCTTGAGTTATCATCCGGAAATCATTTTCCTATTTCCAGTCAACCATTTTACTGCTTAAGGTCACTGTGACCTTGACCTTTGACCTAGTGAACTGAATATCAATAGGGGTCATCTACCGGTCATGACCAATGTCCCTATGAAATTTCATGATCCCAGGCGTAAGCGTTCTTGAGTTATCATCCGGAAACTATTTTCATATTTCCAGTAACTGTGACCTTGACCTCTGACCTTTGACCTAGTGACCTCAAAATCAATAGGGGTCATCTGCGAGTCAAGATCAATGTTCCTATGAAGTTTCATGATCCTAGGCCTAAGCGTTCTTGAGTTATCATCCGGAAACCATCTGATGGACGGACCGACACACCGACACGCCGACAGACCGACACGAGCAAAGCAATACACCTCCTCTTCTTCAAAGGGGGGGGGGCATAATAAATAGCATGATCCATTTAAATCCGACAAATAAAATAAAATACGACAAAAGCTAAAAACAATGTAAAACTTAAAACTATACAAATGCAAATAATTAATGATTATCTGACTGAGATAATTTTATATATATCAAAACATTATCATTACAATTCTCATGAAATTTAATTAGCTTGTTTTATCAAAGCATCTTAATTTAAGAGTACAGAAAAAACGCAGTGTTAACAAAGTGCATTTATCAAAGTTTTTGGAAAACAATTTCATGCAACCGTCTTTTTTCCCGATGTAAACAAATGTTACAAACATTTAATAATCCATATAGGATAGGCATTGCATAGCATGTAGAGATTTTTTCCAAACGCTATTTTTAGCTTTCTGAAGGCCCAGCGCTTAGAAAATTAATGTTCGATTTGTTAAACAAACACCGCAGCCCAGTCGCTAACATGCACGACATACTGTGGGGTGATGATTTTCCATAAACTACCATATCACCGCCTTGAATCATTGACAATGCTGTAATAGTATTTGGTACAGCATTGATCATCAATTGTTCATTGCTAAAAAGGTGTTCAAAACAAACCAATGATCCACTATCACCTGGTTTAGAAAAAGGCCCCTGTGGCAGCGCACCCGGATTATCGGTAGATTGAGGCACATCTGCAAGATTGTCAATCATGATAAGGTAGTTGTCAGTTTGTTGTTGAGCGCCCGGTAGATCTGGGCCATGAAGCTCCAAGTCGGGGCATGCAATCAGCCCGCGAGTTAAGCCAGAATAAGCTCCATATTTGTAAACCCTTTTACCTCCCAATTTTGAATGCTTGCCTGCATACACCGTCCACGGCCAACGCACACCGTCCTCGTCCTGTATGTACGGAATACAATATTCATATGCTTCCTTTTCCACCTTCACTGCTGCGATGTCAACAAGCGCAAATAGCGGATTTTCACCAAATTTAAAAGACATTTCGGGTGAGCTAGTTGCAAAAAGATGACATAATGCTCCTTCGCATTTAAAAACCTCATGTTTAGGGCATGGACTGTCAACTACGTGGGCGCATGTCAACCCGAATAAATTCCCAGAGTCATCTTTTACAAACCCACCAAGAGTCCCGAACCGAGTTTTCCTAGAAGCGTCAAGCATTCTAATGCTACCGCCTTTAGAACCACAGACTGAGCCGTCCTTACAATCACCTGGAAGCTCATCATGTTCATGAGAGCAGATTTCATTTCCATTTTCAATCGCCATCTGTGCAGTCGGTCCAAACCTTACAACCTCTAGAGCATACGGAAAATAGAATCCATGTAGCTTCATAATTTTTGGTATTTGTTTACGACATTCTACTTTAGCATTGTAAATATCCCCTGGTTTACTGTTATCATCAACTTCCATAGAATCACTGTTATCTTCGCGATAGTTTGCTTCTTTATCATGAACACTTTTAGCACCGTGTTCTGGTTTTAAATAAATCGTAAAATTGTTGTAAACTGTTCCAATGCAAAACACTCCTTCCAACCTGAAAAGTAATTATAAATACTTCAATTAGAACCAGAATAAAAAATAGTATTATTATAAAACAACAGACTGTTAAATAACGTAAATTTCAGACAGATTATAATCAACGAACAATGTTAAAATGTTGATAATTAATTGTTCAAATAGAATAGGAATAAAAATTGCGTACTGTTTAAAAAAAAACGTTGGATGTATAAGTACGTTAATAGCGTATGAATTACTTTTGTTATAAAAAAGTGGTTGTATATGAAAAGTGTAAACATTGCGACTACACGTTATCTGATCCAGATTTTCCTCACCCCAACATCGTTACAAACACGTAGCAAAATGCATAATTACTTTTTTTAATGCTAAATAAAAAAAATCAGCTTACTGTAATAGATCCTTCCTCAAATTTGGGGGTATAATTGGTGGTTTTGATACCCAATCTACATCAGCGCAAAACGTGGTCTGTTCCAGGTAATTATTGACTTCAAACAAAAACTTTTTCATTACAGTGATTGTTTGATTCGTTGCTTCACATTTGTCAGTCAAATCTTGAATGACCGTCAAAATGTCTTTTATAATACCTATACCCAAGGTAAAACATGTCGAACTGTTTAATTTGTGGGGTCCAGAATACGCCTGAAGTATTGCATCTTTGGAATTTTGTGATAAATCCTTAACAAACCTTTCTTCATAATCTATTTTCTCCAGTATAAGGTTTACGATTCTGGCTGGAATTCCGTACTTGTGCACACAATATGGAACCAAAACATTGCATCTAAACATTATGCTTAAATACTTTTCGTCCAATGTCTTTTCTGCGCTGGATTGCTGTTCAAATTGTATTTTTCCTGGCAATAATTCCTCGCCAGTTTCCATCTTTTCTGCAATGGCTTTATCAGCAGTTTTACGCTCAAGCTTGAAAGCATTCATAGCAGATTGAAACTGTCCTGTATGAAAATAGTCCTCAACATTTACTTTTGTTTCTTTTGCAAGTACCGTTCGAATACCAACTGACAACAAACAATTGACGATCAGGGCAAGGATATCCGCCAAGTTCTCTTCAATGTTATCTGATATAGTTGTAGCGACTTCGACCTGCTCGGAACCAAATATGACATTGCTTATCATCTCCCTTTTTGTGTTGATGTAACCGTTAACAAATTCTTGCTCCGAGGCTGATGGGCTATTTGCAATGTCAACAATCCAAAACAACGGCCCACTTGCATTAACTTTGTCGATAACTTGATCCAATATCTAAAACAATATTGTAAATAGTTTTGCATCCGGACTTGCAACATGCACATCAATGAGAAAAAACAAACATAACCCCATGGGCATTCATTTACCAAATTACATTTGAGTAATATGTATGTATTAGAAAATTGTAAATTATAACAAATACCTCGAAGAAATGTTCATCTATGCTTTGTCCCTGTACATAACACAGAACGACTTGAGACCCCGTTGCACTACGGGATGACTGTAGCTCTGCATTTACGTCGACAAAGGTGTTCTCTCGCGGCAGGACTGCATTCTCAATGTAGACCATTTCCAAATCATTTTGATACCACTGGAAAGCTTCATCAATTGTCTCCATTAAATCAAAACTGATGTTGAATGGGAGTGAACCTGATAATACACGATAAAACACGTAGGTATTTCAAATGTTCATGATAAATCATAGCATTTTGAAAACAAAGAACACAGTCATATAAAACAAGAGTTCTGCGGTCGGAGACGAATGCCCCCAAAACAGGGCCTTGATTTTCACACTTATTGTGACAGTGACCTTGACCTTTGACCTGGTAACCCCAATTTCAATAGGGGTCATCTACTTTCAAATGCCAATGCACATGTGAAGTATCAAGCCAATCGGTCAATCCGTTCAAAAGTTATTGATCGGAAACAAACTGGTCTACCAACAGACAGACAGACCGACCGACAGACAGACCTTCATTAAGCAAAACAATATACCCCGTCTTCTTCGAAGGGGGGCATAATCAAACACTATTATTATGTGACATGTACTTTGAAATGTTTTATTTAAAAAGTGCGTGTTTAATAACTTGATGGCGTTGTAACACTTAAATATGTGTTCCTATATAAAAATCGTCAATGTGAATTAAGATAATACTTATGATTAAATCTTAATACGCTTTAAACGGTAACTGAAATATATAAGATCTTACCAATTACTCGTTTGAATCGAGGATATAAATCCAAGAATCGTTTCCGGAAGTAGTGTACCCTGGGATACACCTTCCATGACTCAAAGCTCCTTCTGCAGTTGATAGTCATGGTGGAAAGTGAAAGAACATCATACCGTCATGGACTACTAGTACCTTAAAGAAAAAGGAAAATGATATTGGCATTAGGATTTAATTTACTGTTTTTTTATTGTGTTTTTTTTTATATATTCTCCACAAGACAAACAGGAGGACATGGTCCCTAAGGCGCTCATCTGACACCCAAAGGAACTAAACTATTCTCAGAAGGGGGCTAAGAAAAATAAAAGTACTTTATGAAACATAAATATTTAATTGCTAGGCACATCCTTATGACAAACTTTTGATAATGGAAAATATTTCCAACACAGAAAGTATATGTGCACATCTAAACATTCGGGGACAACTCTACTGGAACAACGAGTTAGGCAGTAGCTGGTTGTCTCTCCTACACAAGCGGCCGTCAATACAAAATTCAATAGGTCACTTGTGAATTAATTATAGATCAAATGAAAAAAATCCAATTACAGCCTCTATCATACTTTGCATACTCGATGAAAGGTAAAATAAGATTCAAATGAAACGGGTCTTCTTGTTTTACTTGGTTGATCACTATTTGATTTTCTGTGTCTGATCATTTTTCTATATCCATCTCCAGTGTCATCATCATCATCATCACCATTATCATCTTCATCATCACCATCATCATTATCATCATCATCATCATCATCAGCAGCAGCATCATGATCATAATAATCAACATAAGCATTATCATAAAAAAAAACATCATCACATTATCATAGTACCTCTTTAATGATTCGTAATCATTGCAGTAAGAAGCATCTTCAACCTTTGTTAAAAGGATGCACTTAAGCCGTGGCAGCCATATTTTTCAACCGACCCGAAACATTTTCGAACTCAAATAAGATAGCATTATAACATTAACAAACATTCTGAGCAAGTTTCATGAAGATAGGGCAAAACATGTAACTAGATTTCAATATAGCCATATAACGAAAACGTCCCCTCCCCTGGCAACCATGTAAAAACATGGTTCAGATATAAATATACCAAATCGTCTGAGAAAGTTTAATGATGATTGAACTTAAATTATGACTCCTAGAGTGTTAACAAGGTTTCAAAACAACCATGTAAGGGGAAAAATTGTTCGTCCCCTGGTGGCCATGTTTTTAAACAAACTGGAACCCCTTTCGAACTCGACCGAGTTTAGAACTCGGCCGAGATTCTGACCAAATTTCACTAAGATTGGACGGATATGTGTTTACTAGAGTGTTAACAAGGCTACAATATATATGTAGCCATATAAGGAAAACTACCCCACCCCTGGTTGCCATGTTTTTCAACGGACTGGGACCATTTTAGAACTCGGTCCAGATATCGTTAAAACAAATCTTTTAACCAAGTTTCATGAAGATTATACTCAAATGTGATGTCTAGAGTGTTAACAGTGTGTCACTTTAGCGATATAAGGAAAACTGTCCCGCCCCCTGGGGACCATATTTTCAATGGACCGAAAAAAAATGAACAATTGTACAGATACTTACCAAGTTTCGGGAAGATTGGACTAAAATTGTGATCTCTAGAGTGTTATCAAACTTTTTTATTTGACCAATTGACCTACTTTTTTTATTTCTAGATGATTCACAAGCTTTATTTTAATTTGACCTAGTGACCTAGTTTTTGACCTCAAGTGACCTAGTTTTTAACCTCAAGTGACCCATTTTCGAATTTACTCGAGATTTATTTAGGCCATGTTTGTAACCAAGTTTTCATATTGTAATGGCTTATTTCAGAATTACAACTATCATATTGTCTTATTTTTTTAATTTTCATGTTCATTTGTACTTTTAAATAGAATCCAAAGACTGTGCACTCTGGTCCAGGGGAAGAAACTATCATAAAATTCTTAAACCATCCAATTACCTCCCTTACACCTCTTTCTGTTAGTACCCCTGTTGGCTCCCCCGCTTACACTACCAAAACCCCCACTTTTTAACCCCCCAGGGTGGCAACTTGTGTTTTATCTATAAATTAATGCACGTATTGTTGTATATAATGTTTATAAGTTAATCTCTTGTATTAACTTAATTGTTTTTTCTCTCTTTTAACTGTACAGTACATTGTTTTAGTGATTAATTTTTATGTGACCCTATTAAGGTGACCGTTTGGCGACAAATTTTTCATTACCCCAATCCTGTAAATATTATTTTTAACTTTTCTTTTATAAATTGTCATAACGCCAACCTGGGGGGTCATCTCTTCTCCATAGCCCAATATCCTTTAAGGTTCCATACAGACAGTGTCTTATGTTGGTGCATTACGGTTATATTCCCTGTCTGCAAGAGTTCAACATCAGCTTACACACACAAATATATTCTAAAGTACAAAAAAAGTTTAATTATATAACATATTTTCACACAAATGCATGTATACATGTAAATCCTTTATAACAGAGAGCTATTTAAGTAAGTTCTATCTTCACAAATAATTAATGTCCAACAATTTCTATATTCCCCCAATGTTTTTGTCACCTTGTACATCAAAATAACTCTTTTTTTTTAGACTTACTCTAATCATTGATTGGAAAATAGGTCTTATTGTGTTAGTAAACACATATTAGCCATGTTGAACCACTTTGTGATCTGGTTAGTCCCTTAAATACTCAGATTTCTGTTAATTTCAATCATATTATCCACCCGTTTTACTGTTTCTCATCTAATTTATAAAAGTATTAATAGTAATTCCATGTGAAAATAACATCTCAAACACAGATCACACAGTTAAAAGACTCCAACAACCCCATTGCAGCATATGCTGAAATGGGTCTAGATATGATGATGCAACACTCAATAGTGTGTGTTTCCATCACCATTACTTATAAAAATTGGGCTATTTCTCTCTTTCTCTATATTTTTTTAACCATAAACAACAGCAAAGTACTCTAAATAAGCAATAAAACAATAACATCTTCATAATAATAAAAATAATATTAATAATAATAATAATAATAACTTTTTATTAATATAGTGCAATACATGAGTTTTTCTATATCTATCATATTCTTTATAAAACATTCCATCCTTTAAAAGTGCAACAATGTTTACGTTGTCAAGACGTTGCTAAGTGCGTTTGCTGATCAATTTTCGTATTCTAAAACGGATTGAGTTTGTCTTTCTAGCTGAGCAATTTCGGCCAATCAGCGCCATGGTTTGTAAACGCTGATAGCCAATGAAAAAAGAAAGCGCTGTCTGATTGACATGATGTAAACCCCAAATTAACAGGGGAAAAACAGGTCTTAAGTTAACCGCCCGTATAGTATTCATGCACAGTTTATAAATTATTGAGTTTATTAGCGTTTATAACGCTTTTCTAACAGTTTAGTTAAAGGTAAAGATATTTTTAAATAATTAGATTTTTATTAAAGCACCGCACCCACGCTGCAAAGTCTCCCTATGTATATATGGTTCAGCCCAGTAAAATCGGGCTGACCACATGGCTTTTAACTGCCTTTTTACAGCAGAGTATTTTATGTTAAGCAGCGTGCTCGGACAATGGTTTTATAACCGAAGTTTCCGAGGGTAAATAAACCAATATTAGTTAGTTAACCAAGTTTCATAAAGACTGGACCAAAGTCCTTATTTTCTTATTTTCTTCATAACTCCACTGATACCAGCTGGAACATACACCACTGTAGAACATAGTGTTAGAGTATTATTAAATATAACACACTAGAAACACTAAAAAAAGCATCCTTTTTTGTAAGAAAAAATGTAAACAACTGGAGTCAAACAATAGTAGGAAAAAGTATCGTTGACCAGAAATGACAAATATAAATTTGATAGAAACTTTTTGAAAATGTGTAAAACATCACTTTAACGAACACATTTATATATCATTATTTATATATCATTAATATACGCTATAAAATTAAAGGGATTTGATTAAAATGTTTTCAATATTTCTGTATCTTTCATATTTTTGTTTGTAAATTATCTTTTCTGGCCCACCATACTTGTTCAAGTGTACTATTTTTTGACTTCCGTTCTTCACATTTTTTTCCTTAAAAAAGGATGCTTTTTTCAGTGTTTCTAGTGTGTTTACTCTTTTTGAAAGATTTCATTAGAACTGGTTCATGTATCACTGAATTATAAGTAATTTTAGTTGTGCATATTGTTCCAAACTTTATATAGAATGCTTATATAAGGAGTTATTCTTTAACATTACCCCACCCACTTCTGACCATTTCAGAAATTGATATGTCCTCAATTTAATTGTTTTGATTTTGAAAAAAGCTTCTTAAGTTGAAATCAGGATTCAGTGACGTCGCAGGTCACTGTCAGACACTATACATCTTGAAAATGTCAAGCTTTATCATACACTATTAATAAACATATACATGTATTTATTGTTATGTTTGTTTGGTGTTCTAAATGAAGCCTGAAGGTTTCAAGAACCTGTGAGTGTGAGCTACGCCCGAAAACGGGACGCCCGAAAACGATAATAATTAATATGACCGTACGGAATTAGCGGTTATAACTTAACTTCGAGTAAAAAAAGATGATCTGTTAGCAGTTGTTAGTCTATATCAGTAATTGATATTCTAAATACTATAATTCATGTTTATTAGTTTTGTAATTATAACAAAATGCTTACTTACAAAACTAGTTTTCTTTTTGGTCGGATTTTCCAGAGTTAAAAATAGACACAATATCGCGGTGACTTACCACTAAAAGTTTTGCGTCGGTGCAAACACTGGTTCCCGCTCTTGAAACGTATCGAACCTTTAAAGATACGTAAACACTGGCAATACTATGCTATATAAAAACGTCCAACAACAAAAAGTGTCATACAAAGGTTTATTACAATAGGAAGACCCTATAACAAGTAACATTGGTGTAAACACGTTAAAATACAAACATTCTGCAACGTTTTAGCATCTAAAAATCGTTCTACGATGTCAGCTTGTTTCGGTTTACGGATGATCTCGAGTCAGGATCGGATGCATTCGGTTTGCGTTAATTGTGAGCGTACTTGCTTGTGCTTTCTATGAGGCCCGCGCGCTATTATAATAGATAACGGGTAACTTCAAGATCACGGGAAAACCCCATTCTTTCCTTGACGCAGTTCCATTCAGTTATGAATTGCACCACATACACTTTTATTTGTGCACGCTTTATTTTTTTTTCATGCTGAATCTCTTAGAGCCGGACGTCCTCGCTTGAGGTTCGCTAATTGATAAAAATAATTTTAGAGTGTGATGTTTTAATTAGGATGTTCTTTGGACAGCAACAACAACAAAATGAACTGTTGAATGCTCTGACATTTGTATAATTATTTTGTAAAAGATGTTGGAGATATGTATATGGCTACACATAGTAAAAGGCTATTTAACGATATGTCGAGTTTATTTGTTTAAAATGTAGCGGCTCACAATCAGAAAAAAAAATACCCGTAACTCGCAGGTAAGAAAAACATATATATGTAAAGAAACGATTTGTTTATTTTTATTTTACAGACATATCATTAAGGTCATTACAAATATTAAACAACAATGCTGGTTTCCAGGGCAAAACAGACTAAGACCCAGCTGTTTTAACGTTTTCTGTCTGGTAGCTCTAGTGGGATGCTTTCCATGGGACAAAACCGGTCCAAAAAGTATCATTTTAATATCGCATCCAAGTCCTTCATACAAATCTTTTGAATTGATGATTCTTTCCCTCAATGCCCAATATGCCATATTTCACTGAATTGACGACCCTACTTAACAAAGTTCAAACTATCGTTCAATACATAAATATCGTCATACCAGAAGCATCATTGGCCAACGACTGCATTATGGGGATTGCACATTTTCCTAACGTCGCGCAACGGCTCGTTATCATGGTTTTCATTGCAAAGAAAAAGCCTTGGAGTGCAGGTAACGCTGAAATTAGTTACAGCAATGAATATTTCTTATTTCAAGACCTCAAGTTGTAACAAAATCTGTACTGTTGTCCAAGTCGACTCCGGTGGCGCCTGCTTGATACTGGTTTCTCACCCGCCGTCCATGATTTAGTCTTTACCCGGAAATGACGAAATCAGCTGAGTGATCCTCATGCGACATTGGCTTGTATGAAACCGGGNGTACCCCTGTTGGCTCCCCCGCTTACACTACCAAAACCCCCACTTTTTAACCCCCCAGGGTGGCAACTTGTGTTTTATCTATAAATTAATGCACGTATTGTTGTATATAATGTTTATAAGTTAATCTCTTGTATTAACTTAATTGTTTTTTCTCTCTTTTAACTGTACAGTACATTGTTTTAGTGATTAATTTTTATGTGACCCTATTAAGGTGACCGTTTGGCGACAAATTTTTCATTACCCCAATCCTGTAAATATTATTTTTAACTTTTCTTTTATAAATTGTCATAACGCCAACCTGGGGGGTCATCTCTTCTCCATAGCCCAATATCCTTTAAGGTTCCATACAGACAGTGTCTTATGTTGGTGCATTACGGTTATATTCCCTGTCTGCAAGAGTTCAACATCAGCTTACACACACAAATATATTCTAAAGTACAAAAAAAGTTTAATTATATAACATATTTTCACACAAATGCATGTATACATGTAAATCCTTTATAACAGAGAGCTATTTAAGTAAGTTCTATCTTCACAAATAATTAATGTCCAACAATTTCTATATTCCCCCAATGTTTTTGTCACCTTGTACATCAAAATAACTCTTTTTTTTTAGACTTACTCTAATCATTGATTGGAAAATAGGTCTTATTGTGTTAGTAAACACATATTAGCCATGTTGAACCACTTTGTGATCTGGTTAGTCCCTTAAATACTCAGATTTCTGTTAATTTCAATCATATTATCCACCCGTTTTACTGTTTCTCATCTAATTTATAAAAGTATTAATAGTAATTCCATGTGAAAATAACATCTCAAACACAGATCACACAGTTAAAAGACTCCAACAACCCCATTGCAGCATATGCTGAAATGGGTCTAGATATGATGATGCAACACTCAATAGTGTGTGTTTCCATCACCATTACTTATAAAAATTGGGCTATTTCTCTCTTTCTCTATATTTTTTTAACCATAAACAACAGCAAAGTACTCTAAATAAGCAATAAAACAATAACATCTTCATAATAATAAAAATAATATTAATAATAATAATAATAATAACTTTTTATTAATATAGTGCAATACATGAGTTTTTCTATATCTATCATATTCTTTATAAAACATTCCATCCTTTAAAAGTGCAACAATGTTTACGTTGTCAAGACGTTGCTAAGTGCGTTTGCTGATCAATTTTCGTATTCTAAAACGGATTGAGTTTGTCTTTCTAGCTGAGCAATTTCGGCCAATCAGCGCCATGGTTTGTAAACGCTGATAGCCAATGAAAAAAGAAAGCGCTGTCTGATTGACATGATGTAAACCCCAAATTAACAGGGGAAAAACAGGTCTTAAGTTAACCGCCCGTATAGTATTCATGCACAGTTTATAAATTATTGAGTTTATTAGCGTTTATAACGCTTTTCTAACAGTTTAGTTAAAGGTAAAGATATTTTTAAATAATTAGATTTTTATTAAAGCACCGCACCCACGCTGCAAAGTCTCCCTATGTATATATGGTTCAGCCCAGTAAAATCGGGCTGACCACATGGCTTTTAACTGCCTTTTTACAGCAGAGTATTTTATGTTAAGCAGCGTGCTCGGACAATGGTTTTATAACCGAAGTTTCCGAGGGTAAATAAACCAATATTAGTTAGTTAACCAAGTTTCATAAAGACTGGACCAAAGTCCTTATTTTCTTATTTTCTTCATAACTCCACTGATACCAGCTGGAACATACACCACTGTAGAACATAGTGTTAGAGTATTATTAAATATAACACACTAGAAACACTAAAAAAAGCATCCTTTTTTGTAAGAAAAAATGTAAACAACTGGAGTCAAACAATAGTAGGAAAAAGTATCGTTGACCAGAAATGACAAATATAAATTTGATAGAAACTTTTTGAAAATGTGTAAAACATCACTTTAACGAACACATTTATATATCATTATTTATATATCATTAATATACGCTATAAAATTAAAGGGATTTGATTAAAATGTTTTCAATATTTCTGTATCTTTCATATTTTTGTTTGTAAATTATCTTTTCTGGCCCACCATACTTGTTCAAGTGTACTATTTTTTGACTTCCGTTCTTCACATTTTTTTCCTTAAAAAAGGATGCTTTTTTCAGTGTTTCTAGTGTGTTTACTCTTTTTGAAAGATTTCATTAGAACTGGTTCATGTATCACTGAATTATAAGTAATTTTAGTTGTGCATATTGTTCCAAACTTTATATAGAATGCTTATATAAGGAGTTATTCTTTAACATTACCCCACCCACTTCTGACCATTTCAGAAATTGATATGTCCTCAATTTAATTGTTTTGATTTTGAAAAAAGCTTCTTAAGTTGAAATCAGGATTCAGTGACGTCGCAGGTCACTGTCAGACACTATACATCTTGAAAATGTCAAGCTTTATCATACACTATTAATAAACATATACATGTATTTATTGTTATGTTTGTTTGGTGTTCTAAATGAAGCCTGAAGGTTTCAAGAACCTGTGAGTGTGAGCTACGCCCGAAAACGGGACGCCCGAAAACGATAATAATTAATATGACCGTACGGAATTAGCGGTTATAACTTAACTTCGAGTAAAAAAAGATGATCTGTTAGCAGTTGTTAGTCTATATCAGTAATTGATATTCTAAATACTATAATTCATGTTTATTAGTTTTGTAATTATAACAAAATGCTTACTTACAAAACTAGTTTTCTTTTTGGTCGGATTTTCCAGAGTTAAAAATAGACACAATATCGCGGTGACTTACCACTAAAAGTTTTGCGTCGGTGCAAACACTGGTTCCCGCTCTTGAAACGTATCGAACCTTTAAAGATACGTAAACACTGGCAATACTATGCTATATAAAAACGTCCAACAACAAAAAGTGTCATACAAAGGTTTATTACAATAGGAAGACCCTATAACAAGTAACATTGGTGTAAACACGTTAAAATACAAACATTCTGCAACGTTTTAGCATCTAAAAATCGTTCTACGATGTCAGCTTGTTTCGGTTTACGGATGATCTCGAGTCAGGATCGGATGCATTCGGTTTGCGTTAATTGTGAGCGTACTTGCTTGTGCTTTCTATGAGGCCCGCGCGCTATTATAATAGATAACGGGTAACTTCAAGATCACGGGAAAACCCCATTCTTTCCTTGACGCAGTTCCATTCAGTTATGAATTGCACCACATACACTTTTATTTGTGCACGCTTTATTTTTTTTTCATGCTGAATCTCTTAGAGCCGGACGTCCTCGCTTGAGGTTCGCTAATTGATAAAAATAATTTTAGAGTGTGATGTTTTAATTAGGATGTTCTTTGGACAGCAACAACAACAAAATGAACTGTTGAATGCTCTGACATTTGTATAATTATTTTGTAAAAGATGTTGGAGATATGTATATGGCTACACATAGTAAAAGGCTATTTAACGATATGTCGAGTTTATTTGTTTAAAATGTAGCGGCTCACAATCAGAAAAAAAAATACCCGTAACTCGCAGGTAAGAAAAACATATATATGTAAAGAAACGATTTGTTTATTTTTATTTTACAGACATATCATTAAGGTCATTACAAATATTAAACAACAATGCTGGTTTCCAGGGCAAAACAGACTAAGACCCAGCTGTTTTAACGTTTTCTGTCTGGTAGCTCTAGTGGGATGCTTTCCATGGGACAAAACCGGTCCAAAAAGTATCATTTTAATATCGCATCCAAGTCCTTCATACAAATCTTTTGAATTGATGATTCTTTCCCTCAATGCCCAATATGCCATATTTCACTGAATTGACGACCCTACTTAACAAAGTTCAAACTATCGTTCAATACATAAATATCGTCATACCAGAAGCATCATTGGCCAACGACTGCATTATGGGGATTGCACATTTTCCTAACGTCGCGCAACGGCTCGTTATCATGGTTTTCATTGCAAAGAAAAAGCCTTGGAGTGCAGGTAACGCTGAAATTAGTTACAGCAATGAATATTTCTTATTTCAAGACCTCAAGTTGTAACAAAATCTGTACTGTTGTCCAAGTCGACTCCGGTGGCGCCTGCTTGATACTGGTTTCTCACCCGCCGTCCATGATTTAGTCTTTACCCGGAAATGACGAAATCAGCTGAGTGATCCTCATGCGACATTGGCTTGTATGAAACCGGGTCACATACGTTCTGAAAAGTGAACAGCTTTAATAACATTGAATATTAGTTATTTTTATTAATACTAATGACTGTATATACTATCGTAGAAAAATCCAGTCTATACGTGTCATTCAATTAGTAAATTGACCAATTTATATTTTAATTATAAATAATAGCACGTCGTTGACTTACTTCAACCCCCTCAAATAATGATTGATCAGTAAAAAGGGTGACGGGTTCGTCTTGCGGTCTACAGGTCATCATTAATTGACCCACGCTCTGGGAAAACCGATATCAATGCATGGGCGCATGGTGTCGTCTCAGATTAGCGTGTAAAGTCCGCACAGGCTAATCAGGGACAACAGTTTCCGCTTTTACGGAATTTTTCTTTTAAAGAAAACCTCTTCTAAATGAAATCCAGTCTGCATTGATCCCTGTTTTCGCACAGCGCGGCTTGTAATCTTAAAACTTACAGATACTTTGCACATGCGGAAGGAAGACTTGTATTTGCTTCCACATATTACGTTGGACAAATAGAAAAGCGGAACGGTTGCTCTGCATGAAACCTTATGAAGTAGTAAAAGTAAATGATGAGTAGCCAAGCGACGGCATAAGTTCACAGAACAAGTCCGGTGCGGAGCTTGAACCTTCGACATATAGTTCCATTTGCGAATGCCCTAACCAACATGGCACGAAACGGTACATTTATCATTTATCATATTTAAGCCACATGATGAGACAATCGACTATATAATATATTTAATTGTTAGCCTACAGAAAACTTACTTGCATGGGCGAAGAGCTTTGCTGCATAAGGTATAGCAACTTATTTTTGTTCACATTATACCAGAAGTTGTTATCATGAGTATCATAACTTCAATTAGTTACAGCGTATCCACATGTATTGCTTATTCCTTGTGTTGTGTTTTTTTCATTGTATTTTTAAAAACTACTTGATGAATTTTATCAAACATGAAAACTTAAAACACGCGGAACTTTGGTACAGTTTTCATTTCAGACTTAACAATAGTTTCTTTTGCATCGCATACTCATATTTATAAATGTGTAGATAGTTTGCATTGCAAATAAAACGCATGAAAAATCGAGTATTTGACGCAACAAAAACACATTTAGCAATTGATGAAGATGGTTCTTTTGTTCTATAAAAAAAAACTTGCTAGCCGACAGAAAAGACGCTTACATTTTCGGACCCCTTTCGGACGAGAATTCACAGTGAACGTGACGTTTGTCTTCCTTTATAGGCTTCCAAAAAGAGCAATGACGTCATCCACTGCGGGGAATCACGTGATCACAAAAGTACATCGTACGCATAAAATGGCGGAACAAGCTCTCGCTTAATGACGAAAATCAAGGTATTCTCATATTTTATAATATCAAAATAAATGCTAACTATGCGCAAAGTACCCGCGTAGTCGCCTTATGTACTCCGGTAATTGTCGTTTTTCTTAGATTTCTGAAGTTTTCTTAAACATTCAGGAACAATAAACAATGAAAATTGTACATCGTCTGAACACACTTTATTTTGACGCGTTTGCTATTCAAGATGACAAACAACGCAGAAAATACAACATTTTTTGCTTTATAACATGCTTAGAATATGTCGTACAAGGTTTTGCACGTTGTGTAAGCTTTTTAAGATCTGTGGCGAGGAATTTGGAAAATAGTACATCGTCTGAACGGTTTTTGTTTGAGTACATCGTCTGAACGGTTTTGAGTACATCATCTGAACTGCTTCTGTTTTTACTTTTAATGTGATGTTTATCATAAAAAGTGTTACTTGAACGTCTCCGGAAACGTATGTTGCGCGTTAAATCCTCGCCCGGGTGCTTAAATTTCTAGCAGACCA